>JAIPUU010001258.1:0-39821 GCA_020466095.1 Chlorops oryzae
ATCGCAAATTTCAACTCATTTTATGGAGAAGCGAGCCATCTAAACCTCTTAGCTAATATCAACTCAACACCGTAACATATGGGACAAGATCTGCTCCGTATCTTGCAACAAAATGTTTACAACAAATTGCCAACGAACATACAGCTCGATGTCCATTAGCATGCAAATTCCTTGATCAAAATTTCTACGTTTACGATGGTCTTGGAGGAGATGATAGCCTGCCTACAACAATTGAAACTCAAACTCAGCTTATAAATCTATTAAAGGAAAATGGATTCAACCTTAGAAAGTGGTGTGCAAACCATCCCAAACTACTGCAAAATATTCCGGAAGGGGATCAAGAAGTGGATCTAGATTTCTCAAAGGATGACAACAAAACGATAAAGGCTTTCGGTTTAAAATGGCTACCAAAAGATGATAAGCTCCAAGTAAGCGTCAATATGGAAAACTGCAAACGAATTACCAAACGCACAGTGACATCAGATCTGGCAAGGATATATGATCCTCTTGGCATTTTGGCACCAGTTGTGGTGACAGCAAAAATCTTCATACAAGAGCTATGGGAATTAAAACTTAACTGGGGCGAAGCTCTTCCGGCCTCACTGCACACAAAGTGGCTACACTTCAGAACAAATCTCACAACTCTAGAAAAATTCCAAATATCTAGACACGTCTTTAAGGGAGGCATTCCAGACTTGATCCAGCTTCATATTTTAACCGACGTTTCAGAGAAGGCTTATGGAGCATCGGCATACGTGAGAGCAACATTTAAAAATAGTATCACCCTTGTACGGCTACTGTGTGCCAAGTCACGAATTGCCCCTCTTAAGAAACAAACTCTGCCACGATTGGAACTGTGTGCTGCGGAACTTGGAGCGCTCCTAGGAAATCGGCTAAGAAAGGATTTACATTGGACAGAGAAACCTGTTTATTATTGGACTGATTCCGAAATAGTACTGTCTTGGATCAATGCATCATCATCATCATTTCACACTTTCGTAGCAAATCGTGTGGCACGAATTCAAAATTCAACATTGGCAGAACAGTGGCGTCATGTTAGTTCAAAACTAAATCCAGCAGATGTCCTCTCCAGGGGAATAGCACCCGAATTTCTGAACAACTGCAGTTTATGGTTTTATGGCCCACCTTTTTTGCATGGAAATGAAACATTATGGCCTCCAAAATTCTCCACTGAATTGGCAATTAGCACCAATTTAGAAAGGAAGAAAAGGATGGCACTGTCTCTTCCGCTTGCAATGGATCCTTATCAGTTCGTCTACAGCATCAATCATAAAAATTCATTTGCAAAACTTAAGCGAGTCATGGCATACGTACTACGGTTCATCAATAAAACAAAAAATAAGGTTCATACTGAGAAGATTCTCACTCCTATCGAATTAAATGAAGGACTCAAATCAATTATAAAGGCGTCCCTTTATCAACTCAGGCGTTGACTATGCTGGACCAATATGGGTACACTACAAAATCAGAGGCAAAAAACCGCAAAAGGCCTACTTGGCAGTATTCTGTTGCTTCGCGACGAAGGCAGTTCATCTTGAACTTGTAACAGAGTTAACAACAGAAGCCTTTATAGGAGCTTTAAGACGATTCATAAGTCGTCGTGGACATTGTCAAAACCTGTACTGTGACAATGCCACCAACTTCGTTGGCGCCCCGAAATCAGCTAGCAGAGCTCAACGATGCAATTTTTTCACCAAAAGGCGCTGACAAAATCACAACTGAATGCAGTAGCAAGGGCATCAACTTCAAATTTATTCCACCAAGAGCCCCTCATTTTGGAGGTCTCTGGAAGGCAGCTGTGAAGTCAGCGAAATATCACCTATTAAGAAGTGTTGGAAACGCCTCCCTCACGTATGAAGAATTAGAGACACTAATGATAGAAATTGAAGCCGTCCTCAACTCAAGGCCTATTTCTCCAATGTCATCAGATCCCAATGACGTAGCAGCTCTCACTCCAGGGCATTTCTTGGTGGGAGGACCATTAACTGCACAAATTGATGCAATGAGCCAATCGTTAAATCATAGCTTAACTACCAAATGGAAACTGGTTAATCAAATCAAAAAAGAATTCTGGAAAAGATGGCAAAGGGACATCTGAATGAACTGCAAGGACGACACAAATGGAACAAAAAATCTCCAAATGTAGAAATTGGGTCGATTGTGATTATTAAGGAAGATAATACTGCCGTTATGGAATGGCCCATAGGTCGAATACTTAAAACTTATAAAGGTCCTGACGGAATAGTGCGGGTAGCAGATATCAAAACGGCTTCAAAGGTGATCAAACGAAGTATTGATCGTCTTGCACTGCTCCCAATCGCCTCATGAGATGCCAATATAGACTTGAATAATCATCAATCGAAAACTGATGCTACTCTCAACCATCAAGATCCAGAAAATGGTCAAGCAGAAGAGAATCAACCTCCATCAAAGAAATACAAATCATCTTCATGCAACTTCCTTATAACATTCATCATAATGATTCTCGCATTACCGTTGGTGCTCTCAAACCCGGTTGAAATAACTCGCTTCAATTCCAGCATTGGTATTCATTTTGAAGGACTTGGAAGGACTCGAATGTCTCAATCAGACTTTTTTTCCTACACCCTTTCATTCGCCTTGGTGAACCTATGTTGCGAATTTGAAGCTTCTACGCTTTTATTTTCGGAAGTTATGAAAATTCTCTATTTGTGGGCGTGGCAGTGGGCGGGCTACATAAATTTTTGTTCCTAGACCTTTCATTTGCCTTGGTCAACCTATGCTGCGAATTTGAAGCTTCTACGCCTTTTACTTCACAAGTTACGATAAGCCCTTATTTTTGGGCTTATTTGTGGGCGTGGCTCAAGGAGGGCGGCGTCCATTTTTTGCCAGGAAATGTCCCTTTTCGTAGTTTACCAGCACACCAAATATCAATGTAATGTGTTGAGTGGTTCGCAAGTTACAATCATTTTACTGAAAACACAATAAATTCATTTGTGGGCGTGGCAGTGGGTAGATGTCTCCCATTTTTACTTAGGATCATACTCGGATCCCGATATACCTGTGTGCCAAATTTTTACTTGATTGGTCCAGCCGTTTCGGAGAAGATCCGACCACGGACGGACAGACGGACGGACGGACGGACGGACGGACGGACGGACGGACGGACGGATAGACGGACAGACGGACATGTCTAAATCGATTCAGTTTTTTATCCTGATCATTTATATATATATTTTTCTATATCTCCGGAGCTTAATTCTCCCTGTTACAAGATTTGCACAAAACTAATATACCCCGCTTACGCTGGGTATAAAAAGCGTGTTTGAAGAAGGTTGGAGTTAAGCTGAATTTCCAATAGCGCAGGAGGTGCGTAACGTGAATTCCTGTAAATTTTCAACACCTGAAAACATATGGAACGACGTCCAATCAACTTCCTGCACGCGCACGCACACGCAAAAGTTCGAAAAATTGAATATTTCCTGCGCGTGAGCAACATGATAGCTGAGTATAACAGTTGAAGAAAGGAATATAACAGTGTTGTAGAAACTATTGAGTACTTTTTTATGGTACTTGGTACTACGGACGTATCCTTTTCTTCGTTAATCAATTAATATGCATTCAATTATGTTTTCTTTTAAGCATCGGTCTCTATATTTATGATTTCTATAACTTATTTGCTAAGTAAAAGGGAATATTACATTTCGTTCATAGAAAATAAGACGAGTACAAGAGTAGCTAAAAATGTACTGAGTCAAGTTCACACTCGAAACCGCAGCAATGACATGCCCATGCACACGAATTATTGGAAATTGAATTTTTCCTGCACCTCCTGCAGCATGAAGTTTCCTGTAGCTCCTGCGCTATTGGAATTCAGGCTTTAGCTTCCTCTCGCTGCTGGTCCGGGTGAATTTCAAAATATATAAAATGACATCTCTTGTTGTTCTATACTCTTTGGTTTGGCATGAATGCTTCTGGAGGTAAGACCTATGTCGCTCGTCTTCGCAAAATGAAGAGCGAAGTTGTATTTTATGAAGTTCTTGCACCACTACATGTTCATCAGGTTATATTTGCTTCTGTATTGCGCCCAGCCCTGATTATGTGTTTGGTGAATATACCACCCAAGCGACACAGATATCAAATTTGGAGAGTATTCTTAGACATAAAACTCTTTGAATGCTCTTTAGAAGGTCTTTGAAAAACTTAATGTCTTTCAAAACTCTCTGAAAAGTATAATAGAAACTTTAAAAAATATCTTGTCTCAAACAACTCTTTCAAACGTCTTTAAAATACTTCAAAAATCGGATGTCTTAGAAAGCTCTCAGTAAACTCTTTGAACAGCGTCCGAAGACCGATTTCCGAAATTGTTTTTTTTTAACTCTTCGGAAACTTTCATATTGGTATTTCAAAGAGGTAACACATTCATATTTAGAAAACTCTTCAAAACACATTTTAAAGAGCTTTGTGAGAGTATACCTCTATATTCCTGTTTATAAAGACCTTTCAGAGATTTTCTGTGACGTCACGTCTTTGGAAACTCTTACAAAGAACTTATGGAGAGGGAATAGTGAGTCATTAGATTTAATTGCTTGCTTTTGACATTTTTTCTCATTTACGCTTGGTTGACATTAACAAGTGAGAACAGAAATAACAAAAGCAAAATAAAAATGCATTAATCATTTTAAGTACCAGTATTATCTTACTGCTACTGAAATTTCAATTTGCATTACCAGTAAATTTTTACTGAGTACTGAAATTTCACTTCCATTACCAGTACTGATTTACTGGTACTGAAATTTGACTTGCATTACCAGTAAAAGTTTACTGGTACCGAAATTTGACTTGCATTACCAGTACTGATTTACTGGTACTGAAATCTCACTTGCATTACCAGTACTGATTTACTGGTACTGAAAATACCCACTGATAGTGTAAAATCAATGCAGTATCAATGAATTTGTACTTACACTGAATATGGTATTGAATATTGGCTTTGTTGTTTGCTTGTTTTTTCTTTCTTTTTATTTAGTTTATTAAAATTTTTTTTTTTTTGCCAAACATGCTTATCTTCTTTTTTCTCAATCAGAAAGAAAGAGCATTTATTGCAAAAACATCAGCTCATATTCAATGCAATAGGAACATTGTATGAAGAAGCATAGAGAAATCAGAACACAATCAAAAAGAGTACAATAAAAAATTATTGCACGGTAAATTTTATGGCCTGCACACTTTGTTTTAGGGGGTTAGAATATTTCATTTGTGCGTACGTGCGTAACACCCACAACCACTCGAGATAGACCATACAAAATACGTATGGAAATGATCAGCGTCACCAGGAGGTTCGATTTAGCCATGTCCGTCTGTTCGTCTATCTGCATACATTTTCTTATCGAAGGAGTTGAGCTATCTTCACGACATGCATGTCCGCAGGGAGATGAGTAAGTACAAGTTCGAGAATAGACCAGATCGGCCCATTTTGAAAGGTACGTCCAGTACTAGGGTCTGTCACAAAAATACCAAAACTGCCCGAAAATCTGAGTTTTTCGCGATATATCAATGAAAATTAGAATTTGAGCTTATATTGAAGCCTCAATTTCCCAAAATTTGGAAAAGCGGACATGACAAGAAGGCAGTTTTGATAAAGAAATAGGGGGAAAAATCGAAATATAAGGCCCTTATTGCATTTAAAATCTCTAGTATACCTTGTCTTAATGGCTGGTATTAGGGCCTGTTTTGAAAAATGTTAAAACATACATATTTTTGTCGGGTATTGTATTGTCAGGTTCGCCTGACTATAACACCCTTATTTCTTTTTCTTATTCTTAAAACTGATTTTGTGTATAATCAGAGTAGAAGCGAGAGGGGTTGCAGGGGTACTTAAAAAATGTTGCTATAAAAATATCGAAAAGTAAAACATTAAGTGAAATTCTCGAATAAATATATTTAAATGGTTTTATTGTATTTTATGAAGTGCTATTTTCACCAAAATACAGAATCTTATTCTAAAATTGTGGCTTTACTTGAGTTTTACTAACCCTTTCCCCCTACATCCAAGGTCTCGCTACGCCCTTGATATATGTACGTCAAATATTTCACTAATGATTTTGTTATAGAGTAATTCAAAGACTTAAAGCACGTGAGTTGTAATATTGAGTCATAGTGTTGCGCGTGATATCGTTATAACTAATAAAAAGTTTAAACTGAAATATTTCAATTTTCGGCCAATTAAAACTAATAATATGAGTGATTTAGATTTCGATAGTGACGATTCGATCAAAGATCCAGATTTTGTTTGCGAACCAAATCTTCCAAGCTGTTCAAATGGCCGTGGCTTACAATTAAGTGAAGATATTCTGAGCAATAAAAATTATGTTTTGGAACAAAGTCTTTTTAGTGACTTAAGTGGGACTTCAAATGGCACATCAGATAGTTTAACCAATGAAGAATTGGTTGGTGTAAACAAAGTTCTCTTTAGTGAAGAATTTTTTAAAATTGTTGATAAGGTAAATTAAAGTGATAAATGTCGTCATATGTTATTTAATCCTCCCCAATTGTATTCAAATGTAGATGAACAGAACTCCTCATCAAAAAAGGATGTGTGGCTTGATTGCAGCTTGTCAAGTTTGTGGAAAAAAAAATAAGAGGATCGCTGCGTGTTAGTTCAAACTCATCAAACATTTGAGAAAGGAACATCCGCAAAAATTTTCCGAATTCAAATCAAAAAAAGAAGACAGCAGACAGAGTACAGTCCGCAAATCTTGTTTTCACCGTGACCTGTTGAATTTTATTTGCGAGACTACGTCTCCTTTGTCAATAGTCAGTGAAAAAAGCTTTCAGAAATTATTTCCTGGAAGAAGTATTCCGAGCAGGCGTTCAATTACGAGGCTTCTTTCAGAAAGTCACACTCAATATATGAAAAAAGTGACCATCAATCTAGATAAAGTTGAATTCGTCTGCGTAACTGCTGATGTGTGGTCAGGTGGAAGGAGATCATTTTTTGGTTACACTTGCCACTGGTTAGACGCTGACAACTTCGAAAGGAAGTCTGTAGCACTGGCTTGTCGAAGGTTTAAGGGGATCCACTCTTTTGATCGTGTGATGAAGATGATATGCGCCATAAACAAGCAATATCATATACCTGTGGAAAAAATCGTTTATACGATCACTGACAATGGATCAAACTTCATTAAGGCATTTAAAGAATTGGAGTTTGACTTGAGTAAGCGATATAATTATTATTCCAATAACGCAATTTTTATAGCCATTTTTTATTGATTCAGAATTTATTAAAGATAGCTCAATGGATGATTCAGGTCCTGAATTTCGTTCTGTGACTCCCCGACTGTCAAAGCATTTTCCTTGTGCCAGCCACACTTTAAATCTTCTGGCATCTACAAATTTTAATAAAATAATAAAATCCTTAAGTCAGGATATCGGAGATATCCATAAAAGGTCGTTTGACAGGTAAAAATTTACATAATTCCAATCGCATACTATCTTCATTCATATTTTTTTCCTGTGTAGGTGCACACAGATTTGGAACAAGGGTAATCGACCGAAATCTGCTGAAATAATCAATGCAGTTATAAATTTGATAACTCCATGCGTAACAAGGTGGAATTCACTTTACGATTCCGTAAAGAAGTTGCTGCAATACAAAACAAGCTTACCAGAACTGTGTTTTCGTTTAAATGTTCCCACCATTCTCAATGATGAGCTTGAGTACTTAGAGGAATACATGAAGCTTATGGGACCTATAGCAGAGGCTATTGACTTTCTTCAGGGCGAAAAGACCATTTAATTCGGATACTTTGTACCTACCATCGTGTCTCTAAGAATAAAAATGCGTCGTCTGGAGCCTGCGAGTTTCAAGTTTTTAGGCGAAGCAAACATAAAAATGCAAGAAGCTTTGCTTAAAAAGGTTTGAAAAATATTTTCTAGTGCAGCCTGACGCGTGGGATGCTGTTATTGCGGCAATATGTATTCATAAAAGCTCTGTTAGAGACAGCGACCTCACAGACTGAGGAAGAAATTAAAAATATGTTCAACACTTATGTGATGAAGTATGGCAAAATAGCCGATGCCGATACACGTGCTCTGCCTCAGACCCCACAAAAAACATTCTTCGATTTTGGGGAAGCATATGATGGTAAAATTTCTTACTCTTCAATTTTTTTTAAATATTTGTATTAAAATATGTGTTTGTATATCTAATTTTCTTAAATAGATGTTGCCGTACAGAGTACTGACTCGGAAAATTATCTGCAGGAAACGATGTTATACCTTATCGAAAGAGACACAAGCATACATTGTCTCAAACGTCATCCTCCCATAAAAAACCTTTTTTTAAAATACAATACCCCATTACCTTCATCCGCGCCAGTAGACGGTTGTTTTCCTTTGCTGGGATTGTAAATCGTTCCAGAAGACAAAAACTTAGCGATGAAAACTTCGAAATGCTAGTTTTAAGAAAGGCTAATAGCATCGAGGAAAAATAAAATACAAGAACTTTGATTCCACATTTTAATGATTTATTTAATTTACTGATAGTGCATTGTACCAGTACCAGTAAATCAGTACTGGCAATGCAAGTCAAATTTCAGTACCAGTAAAAATTTACTGGTAATGCAGGTCAAATTTCAGTACCAGTAAAAATTTACTGGTAATGCAGGTCAAATTTCAGTACCAGTAAAAATTTACTGGTAATGCAATTTTTTTTCAGTAATCAGTAAAATTTTACTGGTAATGAAAATTGAAATTGCAATATCAGTAAAAAAAATAATTTTACTGCATTTTTACTGGTAATGAAAAGTGCCCATCTATGTTAATTCTTCAGAAGGTCTTCAAAAGACATTTGGAAATCCGCCATCTTTTTGAAACGAAGTTGCATGATTTTATTTTTTAAGCAATCAACCGAAACTTTTTTTATGCTTTATGAAAATTTTGATTTCAAATTAAGAAGGGAAAATGCCTGAAATAAGTTTTCTATAATTACGGAATAAAAATTAAAAGAAATGGAAAGAAAATTTAAAAAATAACGATTTTCAAACTTAAAAATTTTTGCAAAAACATTAATATTTTAAAGGCGCGTGAAAATTTAGTGGGGTAGAATATATCATATTGCCGATGAACTGATCTCCGTTTTCATTTTTATGTTCAAATAATCGAGATATTTCATTACAATTTTTAATAGTTTTTTATTACATTATAATCCCCACATGTGTCCTTTTGTGTTCAAAATATTTCCAACATTGAATATGTAGGACGTCTTTTGTGTTTCTTCTTGAAGGAAAAGAAATAGGATATAATTTATAAAACGTATGAGCATATTTGCGTCCCTATCACGCACACTGACTGATGATGACATCATAATTCAGTCTTTCAAAGAACTCTTAAAGATGTTTTAAAGATCTTTCAAAGAGTTCTCAAAGACTTTCTAGAGAGAAAACTGATTTTTTTTTGTCTCTAAAAACTCTCATAGGGCCCCTAAGCCCCGCCTTTTTGCGTCCTTATAGTCTTTAGCAGGTTTTCAAGAGCGCTCAAAGAGCTTATCTGAGAGCATTAGCTCTCATTAATTAGTCTGTGAGCGCTCTTGAAGACCGTTTAAAGACAAGTTGTGTCGCTTGGGCAACCCCTCATACACCTCTTCGTACGCCACTTAAAGGCAATCGAGAAACACGAGAAGCGGGTGTAAAGAAACAGCAACAGGAACTTTGTACCTACCTACATACATACATCCATAAACATGTACATATGTACTCATGCAGAAAAATGTTACGAAAAACGAATGAAGAGATAAATCTGTGCCAATAAGGAATAACTGCTAGAGATGAGCATGTGACTAAATACTCTGTCACACCACGCACAATCACGGAAATAAATTTTTACTCACAGTCACGGAATTCACGGGGTTTTTGTTTCTTTCACGGTATTCACGGATCACGCACGCGTTTTTATACCCAGCGTAAGCGGGGTATATTAGTTTTGTGCAAATCTTGTAACAGGGAGAATTAAGCTCCGGAGATATCGAACAATATATTAGGTGTAGTAAAAAGAAATCCATTATTTTTCCAATAGATGGCGTTATTTATCTGCATCTCGCGTTGTATAAGTCCGATCGTGTTTCCGCTAGGGGGCATTAGAAAGATGACAGTTCCTACTAAAAAAGCTTTTTTGACACTTTTTTGATTGATTGATTCAGTTTTGTTTGAGAGCTTGTCAAAGATGGACATCAGCAAAGAGAAAATTCGCTACATTTTACAGTTTTTCTTCGATAATTTCTAATATTATATATAGAAATGCTCAGGTTCAAAAACTGAATCGATTTAGACATGTCCGTCTGTCCGTCCGTCCGTGGTCGGATCTCCTCCGAAACGGCTGAACCAATGAAGTCGAAATTTGGCACACATGTATATCGGGTCCGAGTATGATCCTAAGTAAAAATGGGAGACATCCTCCGCCCACTGCCACGCCCACAAATGAATTTGTTGTATTTTCAGTAAAATGCTTGTAACTTGCGAACCACTCAACACATTTCATTGATATTTGGTGTGCTGGTAAGCTACGAAAAGTGACATTTCCTGGCAAAAAATGGACGCCGCCCTCCTCGAGCCACGCCCACAAATAAGCCAAAAATAAGGTTTTATCGTAACTTGTGAAGTAAAAAGCGTAGAAGCTTCAAATTTGCAGCATAGGTTGACCAAGGCAAATGAAAGGTGTAGGAACAAAAATTTATGTAGCCCGCCCACTGCCACGTCCACAAATAAAGATTTTTCGTAACTTCCGAAGTAAAAGGCGTAGAAGCTCCAAATTCGCAACATAGGTTCAACAAGGCGAATGAAAGGTGTAGGGAAAAAATGAATGTGGCCCGCCCACTGCCACGCCCATAAATGAAGATTTTTCGTAACTTCCGAAGTAAAAGGCGTAGAAGCTTCAAATTCGCAACATGGGTTCACCAAGGCGAATGAAAGGTGTAGGAAAATATTTTATGTGGCCCACCCACTGCCACGCCCACAAATAGAGAAGCAAAACATAGTGCGCTCATAATGTCGGGACGCTGGGTATTTCAAAGTCGGGCTTGACCGACTTTAGCTTTCTTACTTGTTTTTTTTTTGTATCTACCAGTTATCAATGTTCTCAAGTAAAAACCAATATTTGAAGTATTTTTTGTTAAGTTTATTAAGGTATTTTTGCATTTTAAATCCTATAAATACATTAACAGTAGGGTATTCCTTAATTTGAGATGTATATGTATATACAAGTAAATAAGACAACTTTCCGTTATAGTTTAGATTTCACTTTATTGAACGAGTTGTCTTAATTTATTACAATTACTGTCCTACTATGTAGGCTTGAGTTCTTATGTTTAAAGTTCAATAGTTTTATTTATATTTTTTTTTATGTAAACAATTTGATTCCCTACTATGTAGGTTTGAGGCTCGATTAAGACTGTCTTCAGAATACTTTTTTTAATCTAAAGAAACCTTTTACTACACCGCTTAAAACGCCAAAAGAAAAGTGCAACGGCTGCAACTAACATGTGGGTGATGAATTTCCAAATTCAACATTTTTAAGTGGAACGGTCAATGTGTGACCAACGCAAAACTGCTTTCCAACGAATATCGCTAAATATAATATTGCGACACCATAAATAATAAATAATAAAAAAAATGTCAAAAAGAGGTTAAGAGACAACGACGAAAGTCGTTGGTAGAAATAGTTTGAAATGGTTTTGTCACTTAAAGAATAAAGAGTGACGAAGACAATAGTTTTTCCCATGCGAAAAGGAGTGTTGCCTTAACTACGCCCCCCCCCTGAGTTTCAGACGTCCCCGTCTGAGCGACTCTGAGGATAACGTTGAATATCTCCGATTTTCTTTGTCTTTTAAAAAGGAAGAGGATGCAGAGCAGAGGTTGTCAGGCCCCATAAACGTCCATAAGCGACATTCAAAAGCTGTTTTATAGCTTTCACACCGACAGCGTGTACATGTGAGTTTCGAAAGCTGTTTTTTAAAATTTCGAGAGAATGCGAGAGAGCAGCGCAACTGACGCTCTTTTTTCGTATGCTAGTTGTTTTTTGTGCTAGTACACGCTAAAATATGAGCCACTGGCGAATTCTTTCCTTCGATAGTGCTCACGCAAAACTGACGTTTTTTAAATACTTGTCGCATAGCAGAATGGAAATACGACGCTACTAAATATGATATTCCACTACAAAATTAAATTTGAATGATGCAATCAGATTTGACAGTTCCAATTCACATAAGAATTAAATTTCAAAAAATATTGACGAAGGAAAGTATGGTCAAACAAAGGAAGCTATGCACAAATTTCTGTCGATGTTTAACACCACTTACTTATGTGAAAGTTCCTTCTCCTTCCACAAACTAATTCAAACACGTCAAAGAAGTAAACTGACAAATAACCACCTTCAGGATTTACTTCGCATCAAATGCTACCAGAATGATATAGATCGCATTTGCTTTGTTGAACATACTCCTTCTTCGCAGCATTAAATGACTTCATATATTTTTTCTTCATTTATTTCTTCATATATTTTCATATTTTTTAAAATTTCCTTTCATTACTTTTCTTATACCTATACATTTTTTTCAGTCAGAAAATTTGCACAAAATGTCAATGAAAGTTGGTTTTTCAATTTGAAGTTCAATTTTTTTTACACTGTAAGCTTTTAAAAGCTTTCAACACATATATGTACACTTATGCGTATGTATCGTACCCTGACAACCTCTGATGCAGAGGCATATTATTGCTAGTGAAGAGACGGAAATGAAAGAGTACATCGTTGGCGTTTGTTTAAGTGTGAATCTGATGTATGAAGGCTCTATTTTCTGAGTTTAATTCATGGAAATATGGAAGAAAAAGTAGGGTTATATGATCGGACAAATTAACGGAATGGGCTGTGGGAGATTCGGGACTCATGAAGTCTATTTTCTTTATATTTAAAAATTTTTGTGTCGTTTATTGAGAGTTCGTCTTGGAAAGTGATTAAGAAAGTGCCTGTTAAGAGGCTCTTTATTACATGCCGTTAACAGATACGTTTGCCGGTCTGTCGTTTACGACAACGATGCCATCGTCAATGATTTCGATGGGTGGAACAGTATAAGATGAGATCGAGTTGCAGTTGGCTGAGTTGTTGTTTAATAAGTTTCTTAACCAGATTGAGATGCGTTGCTAAGCGGTTTACAAAAAGAGGTAATAGAATTTTTGGTACCGTTAGTTAATATAATATCATCTGCACATTTGGCCACATATTTAGATTCGAAAGATAAAATTTTGTTCGTATGAATTACGGGAAGTATTAATTTTTTGTTACAAACTGAACTTATAACCGGGAACTTAACTACAAAGGTCATAATGTCTTCATTTTGTAAAATTTTAATTTAGAGTTAGCAATAACTTCGCTGGTGCCTATGCTTATATTTTTTTCTGACGTAAAATTAAAGTTTATTTCAGCTGAATCAAGAAGAATGAGATTGATTATGTTTGCCTTACCCAATGCAACCGACAATGCCACATTATCAAGCTCTCAAAAATGCGATATTTCTGTCTCTAAGCAGGAAGTAAAGGTCTTCTGCGAGGTATGCATCGTCATTTTTAGTCGTGTTAAGGAGAATGTTGACAGTTCGGGTGAGGTTATTTATTAGCATTTGGTTTTCGGTATTTATAATAATATGTTGATTATTTGCGTAGATGAGCTCGCTTTGCTTGTTGCGAAGTTCGTTAAAGTCATCATAATCCGGGTACCTCCGATAAACTTTAGCGCTGAACCAATCAAGTTGATGCCACGAGCATGTCTATGATGGACCCGCAGGGATCTAATAGCTTTCTCAATTTCTTCAATGCCGGGTCGTAAAAGGGACTTTATTTGGGATTTTGGGAAATTGCTCGAGAGGGTTCTGGTTTCCTCCATTATAGAGACGAAACCTGTGAGGTTAGTAACATGGGCCAAAGTTTTAAAAGGACTCGTAAATTGCGACTTGCCCGTCTGATATCGGTATGTAGTGGGATGAAGTATAATTAAGGATTGTAGCGTTGGACGCGAGGGTGACCATAATGAGGGTAAGAAACCTGTAAGCAATAATTTAGATTTAATCTGTGGTAGAAGATTTGATGTTATCCTTATGGTCTGTCCTGTTGTCGATCTTGACAGTTGAACCTAGGTCTTCCTGAACCTTTTTCTCAACGTAAGATTTGCTCAGTTTATTCCCTAAACGCTTGTTCACTTTAACGTAGACCTTTCACCGGGGACGTAAGTTTTGAATTTTCTGCCTTTATTGTGAAAATCTAAGTCTGCTTTCTGTTTTTGTTAAATTTTTTCTGAATTTTGGCCTTTAATTCGCTCGGAATTGCATGAATGAGGTCAACAGGTCTGTAGTTAGTTGTGGAATGGATTGTTGTATTATATTTCATTGTGGCCATGAGGATGAGCTCTGTAGTATCTTCTATTGCTAGTTCTAATTTTAAACACCTAGCGATCTCTAATAAAAAAATATGAAAAATTTATATGAAATATCTCGATTATCTGAACATAAAAATGAAAACGGAGATCAGTTCATCGGCGATATGATATATTCTACCCCACTAAATTTTCACGCGCCTTTAAAATATTAATGTTTTGCAAAAGTTTTTAAGTTTTGAAAATCGTTATTTTTTAAATTTTCTTTCCGTTTTTTTTACATTTTATTCTGTAATAATAGAAAACTTATTTCAGGCATTTTCCCCTTCTTAATTTGAAATCAACATTTTCATAAAGCATAAAAAAGTTTTGGTTGATTGTTTAGAAATTAAATCATGCAACTTCGTTCCAAAATGATGGCGGATTTCCAAATGTCTTTTGAAGACCTTCTGAAAAGTAAAACGTCTCAATAGTGAGCAGACATATTTAGAGCTGCAACAGGATTGTTTTGTTTCAATTTAAATAACACCCCTGGTAAGAGTTGCATTTTTATTTTGCTTTTGTTATTTCTGTTCTCACTTGTTAATGTCAACCCTGCGTAAATGAGAAAAATGTCAAAAACAAACAATAAAATGTAATGACTCACTATTTCCTCTCAATAAGTTCTTAATAAGAGTTTCCAAAGACGTGACGTCACTGAAAATCTCTGAAAGGTCTTTATAAACTGGAATATAGAGGACTACTCTCACAAAGCTCTTTAAAATGTCTTTTGAAGAGTTTTCTAAATATGATTGTGTTACCTCTTTGAAATACCAATATGAGAGTTTCCGAAGAGTTAAAAAAACGTTATCGGAAATTGGTCTTCGGACGCTGTTCAAAGAGTTTATTGAGAGCTTTCTAAGACATCCGATTTTTTAAGTATTCTAAAGACGTTTGAAAGAGTTTTTTGAGACAAGATATTTTTAAAGTTTTTATTATACTTTTCAGAGAGTTTTCAAAGATATTAAGTTTTTCAAAGACCTTCTAAAGAGCATTCAAAGAGTTTTATGTGTAAGAATACTCTCCAAATTTGATATCTGTGTCGCTTGGGCAGTTCTGCCAAATATCATAACAAATCAACCATCGCAGTTCATCGACGTCAGCCAGTGGCAAATTCCGAAAAACATCAAGCTAGCTGATCCAAGATTCAATTTACCTGATCAAATTGACATTCTGTTGGGAGCCGAATTTACGCATCAACTTTTAGCCATTGGACAAATAAATCTTTCGAAGGATCTCCCGACTCTTCAAAATACATGTTTGGCTGGGTTGTTGCTGGAAAAGTTGATAGCAACCAGTCAACGCAGTGGCTACGTGTGGAATTAGTACTGAACAACAAAGTTTAGAAAATGCTATTTCACAATTATGGAAATTGGAAGAAATCGAAACCACAGAGAAGACACTATCAACAGCTGAAAAATTATGCGAAATGCATTTTGCTCAAAACACTCGAAAAACCTCAGATGGACGTTTGTAGTCAAACTGCCCCTTTTGTGAAAACCCCACCGAACTTGGAGAATCTCATGGAATAGCTCTGAATAGATTTTTATCTTTAAAACGTCGGCTGGCCAAAAATCTTGATTTAAAGACTCAATACGTAAAGTTTATGGACGAATATGAAGCCATGGGACATATGACGCGAGTCAACAAAGGATTCAATTCTATCACCTAATTACTTCATTCCACACCACTGCGTGTTGAGACCTGACAGCACAACAACAAAACAAAACTGCGTGTAGTATTCGACCGCTCGGCAAAAACTTCATCAGGACTTTCATTAAATGATCTAATGATCACCGGTCCAACAGTTCAGAGCGAACTATTTTCTATTCTGCTTCGATTTCGTCCTCCCGATACGTTTTCACTACTGATGTTGAAAAAATGTATCGACAAATTCAAGTAGATGAAAGCGATCGCAAATTTCAACTCATTTTATGGAGAAGCGAGCCATCTAAACCTCTTAGCTAATATCAACTCAACACCGTAACATATGGGACAAGATCTGCTCCGTATCTTGCAACAAAATGTTTACAACAAATTGCCAACGAACATACAGCTCGATGTCCATTAGCATGCAAATTCCTTGATCAAAATTTCTACGTTTACGATGGTCTTGGAGGAGATGATAGCCTGCCTACAACAATTGAAACTCAAACTCAGCTTATAAATCTATTAAAGGAAAATGGATTCAACCTTAGAAAGTGGTGTGCAAACCATCCCAAACTACTGCAAAATATTCCGGAAGGGGATCAAGAAGTGGATCTAGATTTCTCAAAGGATGACAACAAAACGATAAAGGCTTTCGGTTTAAAATGGCTACCAAAAGATGATAAGCTCCAAGTACGATAGCGAGGAGTTCCCTCTCGTTGGTTGCGTAATGCTCTTCTGTGGCTGACAACGTACGCGAAATCATAGTGATAGGGCGTCCGTTCTGAGACAAGACAGCTCCAATAGCGTAAGACGACGCGTCGGTTGTGAGGTCGAAAGGCTTGTTAAAATCGGGGTAAGGCAGCAGTACATCTTCGGACGCAAGGATTTCTTTTAATTTACCAAAGGCCGCGAGAGCTTCCTTGTCGAGGGAAATCTCCATAAATTTCGATTGCTTAGCACCAACGTGACCGCCACGTAAGAATTTTGTCATTGGTTTGGCGATTGCAGCATAGTCCTTCACAAAACGTCTATAATACCCTGTAAGGCCCAAAAATGATCTGAGAGCTCGTAGTGTTTTGGGGGCTGGGAAGTTCAATATGGTTCTTACTTTCTCTGGGCAAGTTTTTATACCACTGACGGATGCGACAAAGCCTAAATATTCTACTGATGTTTTGAAGAATTTAGATTTTTCCAAGGAGACTCTCATGTTTGCATTGTACAATCTTTCTAAAATTCTGTTTATATCTGCGATATGCTTTTGTTCGGAATCTGAGAAGATGATAATGTATATCGGGGTCCGAGTATGATCCTAAGTAAAAATGGGAGACATCCGCCCACTGCCACGCCCACAAATGAATTTGTTGTATTTTCAGTAAAATGCTTGTAACTTGCGAACCACTCAACACATTTCATTGATATTTGGTGTGCTGGTAAGCTACGAAAAGTGACATTTCCTGGCAAAAAATGGACGCCGCCCTCCTCGAGCCACGCCCACAAATAAGCCCAAAAATAAGGTTTTATCGTAACTTGTGAAGTAAAAAGCGTAGAAGCTTCAAATTTTGCAGCATAGGTTGACCAAGGCAAATGAAAGGTGTAGGAACAAAAATTTATGTAGCCCGCCCACTGCCACGTCCACAAATAAAGATTTTTCGTAACTTCCGAAGTAAAAGGCGTAGAAGCTCCAAATTCGCAACATAGGTTCAACAAGGCGAATGAAAGGTGTAGGGAAAAAATGTATGTGGCCCGCCCACTGCCACGCCCATAAATGAAGATTTTTCGTAACTTCCGAAGTAAAAGGCGTAGAAGCTTCAAATTCGCAACATGGGTTCACCAAGGCGAATGAAAGGTGTAGGAAAATATTTTATGTGGCCCACCCACTGCCACGCCCACAAATAGAGAAGCAAAACATAGTGCGCTCATAATGTCGGGACGTTGGGTATTTCAAAGTCGGGCTTGACCGACTTTAGCTTTCTTACTTGTTTTTTTTTTGTATCTACCAGTTATCAATGTTCTCAAGTAAAAACCAATATTCGAAGTATTTTTTGTTAAGTTTATTAAGGTATTTTTGCATTTTAAATCCTATAAATACATTAACAGTAGGGTATTCCTTAATTTGAGATGTATATGTATATACAAGTAAATAAGACAACTTTCCGTTATAGTTTAGATTTCACTTTATTGAACGAGTTGTCTTAATTTATTACAATTACTGTCCTACTATGTAGGCTTGAGTTCTTATTTTAAAGTTCAATAGTTTTATTTTATATTTTTTTATGTAAACAATTTGATTCCCTACTATGTAGGTTTGAGGCTCGATTAAGACTGTCTTCAGAATACTTTTTTTAATCTAAAGAAACCTTTTACTACACCGCTTAAAACGCCAAAAGAAAAGTGCAACGGCTGCAACTAACATGTGGGTGATGAATTTCCAAATTCAAAATTCTTAAGTGGAACGGTCAATGTGTGACCAACGCAAAACTGCTTTCCAACGAATATCGCTAAATATGATATTGCGACATCATAAAGTGGAACGGTCAATTTGACTCGATCGAACGCAAAACTGCTTACAAGTGAACATCGCTAAATATGATATTGCGACATCATAAAGTGGAACGGTCAATCTGACTCGATCGAACGCAAAACTGCTTACAAGTGAATATCGCTAAATATAATATTGCGACACCATAAATAATAAATAATAAAAAAAATGTCAAAAAGAGGTTAAGAGACAACGACGAAAGTCGTTGGTAGAAATAGTTTGAAATGGTTTTGTCACTTAAAGAATAAAGAGTGACGAAGACAATAGTTTTTTCCCATGCGAAAAGGAGTGTTGCCTTAACTACGCCCCCCCTGAGTTTCAGACGTCCCCGTCTGAGCGACTCTGAGGATAACGTTGAATATCTCCGATTTTCTTTGTCTTTTAAAAAGGAAGAGGATGCAGAGCAGAGGTTGTCAGGCCCATTAAACGTCCATAAGCGACATTCAAAACCTGTTTTATAGCTTTCACACCGACAGCGTGTACATGTGAGTTCGAAAGCTGTTTTTTAAAATTTCGAGAGAATGCGAGAGAGCAGCGCAACTGACGCTCTTTTTTTCGTATGCTAGTTGTTTTTGTGCTAGTACACGCTAAAATATGAGCCACTGGCGAATTCTTTCCTTCGATAGTGCTCACGCAAAACTGACGTTTTTTTAAATACTTGTCGCATAGCAGAATGGAAATACGACGCTACTAAATATGATATTCCACTACAAAATTAAATTTGAATGATGCAATCAGATTTGACAGTTCCAATTCACATAAGAATTAATTTTCAAAAAAATATTGACGAAGGAAAGTATGGTCAAACAAAGGAAGCTATGCACAAATTTCTGTCGATGTTTAACACCACTTACTTATGTGAAAGTTCCTTCTCCTTCCACAAACTAATTCAAACACGTCAAAGAAGTAAACTGACAAATAACCACCTTCAGGATTTACTTCGCATCAAATGCTACCAGAATGATATAGATCGCAATTGCTTTGTTGAACATACTCCTTCTTCGCAGCATTAAATGACTTCATATATTTTTTCTTCATTTATTTCTTCATATATTTTCATATTTTTTAAAATTTCCTTTCATTACTTTTCTTATACCTATACATTTTTTTCAGTCAGAAAAATTTGCACAAAATGTCAATGAAAGTTGGTTTTTCAAAATTGAAGTTCAATTTTTTTTACACTGTAAGCTTTTAAAAGCTTTCAACACATATACACTTATGCGTATGTATCGTACCCTGACAACCTCTGATGCAGAGGCATATTATTGCTAGTGAAGAGACGGAAATGAAAGAGTACATCGTTGCGTTTGTTTAAGTGTGAATCTGATGTATGAAGGCTCTATTTTCTGAGTTTAATTCATGGAAATATGGAAGAAAAAGTAGGGTTATATGATCGGACAAATTAACGGAATGGGCTGTGGGAGATTCGGGACTCATGAAGTCTATTTTCTTTATATTTAAAAATTTTGTGTCGTTTATTGAGAGTTCGTCTTGGAAAGTGATTAAGAAAGTGCCTGTTAAGAGGCTCTTTACATTGCCGTTAACAGATACGTTTGCCGGTCTGTCGTTTACGACAACGATGCCATCGTCAATGATTTCGATGGGTGGAACAGTATAAGATGAGATCGAGTTGCAGTTGGCTGAGTTGTTGTTTAATAAGTTTCTTAACCAGAATTGAGATGCGTTGCTAAGCGGTTTACAAAAAGAGGTAATAGAATTTTTGGTACCGTTAGTTAATATAATATAATCATCTGCACATTTGGCCACATATTTAGATTCGAAAGATAAAATTTTGTTCGTATGAATTACGGGAAGTATTAATTTTTTGTTACAAACTGAACTTATAACCGGGAACTTAACTACAAAGGTCATAATGTCTTCATTTTGTAAAATTTTTAATTTAGAGTTAGCAATAACTTCGCTGGTGCCTATGCTTATATTTTTTTCTGACGTAAAATTAAAGTTTATTTCAGCTGAATCAAGAAGAATGAGATTGATTATGTTTGCCTTACCCAATGCAACCGACAATGCCACATTATCAAGCTCTCAAAATTGCGATATTTCTGTCTCTAAGCAGGAAGTAAAGGTCTTCTGCGAGGTAGGCATCGTCATTTTTAGTCGTGTTAAGAAGAATGTTGACAGTTCGGGTGAGGTTATTTATTAGCATTTGGTTTTCGGTATTTATAATAATATGTTGATTATTTGCGTAGATGAGCTCGCTTTGCTTGTTGCGAAGTTCGTTAAAGTCATCATAATCCGGGGTACCTCCGATAAACTTTAGCGCTGAACCAATCAAGTTTGATGGACCCGCAGGGATCTAATAGCTTTCTCAATTTCTTCAATGCCGGGTCGTAATAGGGACTTTATTTGGGATTTTGGGAAATTGCTCGAGAGGGTTCTGGTTTCCTCCATTATAGAGACGAAACCTGTGAGGTTAGTAACATGGGCCAAAGTTTTAAAGGACTCGTAAATTGCGACTTGCCCGTCTGATATCGGTATGTAGTGGGATGAAGTATAATTAAGGATTGTAGCGTTGGACGCGAGGGTGACCATAATGAGGGTAAGAAACCTGTAAGCAATAATTTAGATTTAATCTGTGGTAGAAGATTTGATGTTATCCTTATGGTCTGTCCTGTTGTCGATCTTGACAGTTGAACCTAGGTCTTCCTGAACCTTTTTCTCAACGTAAGATTTGCTCAGTTTATTCCCTAAACGCTTGTTCACTTTAACGTAGACCTTTTCACCGGGGACGTAAGTTTTGAATTTTCTGCCTTTATTGTGAAAATCTAAGTCTGCTTTCTGTTTTGTTATTAATTTTTTCTGAATTTTGGCCTTTAATTCGCTCGGAATTGCATGAATGAGGTCAACAGGTCTGTAGTTAGTTGTGGAATGGATTGTTGTATTATATTTCATTGTGGCCATGAGGATGAGCTCTGTAGTATCTTCTATTGCTAGTTCTAATTTTAAACACCTAGCGATCTCTGTCAGTGTACTATGGAAGCGTTCTACTTGACCGTTCGAGGTACTGTGCAGTGGTGGTGTGGCGTTAATTTCTGCGCCATAATGATTTTTTGCAAGCGCTTTAATGGTTTGCGAATTTAAGGTTCTCTCATTGTCGCAAACTATGACTTTAGTTTGTGCAAAAAGGTTCAAAATTTGAATTAAAGCTGGCTTGAGGTCGATGATTGCCCTCGAGGCGATGGGCTTCGCAATGGCAAACTTTGAAAATTTGTCAATGCAGGTGAGAAAAAATTGTTTGTCGGTACTGTAGATATCTATGTGTAATATTTCGCCAGGGGCGGAGGGAATCGGGGTTTCGCCTAATTTTTGTTTTTGGGAGTGCCTATCATATTTCGTTTCGCGGCAAATTTTGCAGTTCGCAACAATTTTTTTCATTAGCTTCGTCATATTGGGAAAGTAGTAATCCTGAATGACCTGTTTGATATTCTCCTTGCTAGAACGATGGGCTCTATTGTGTTCATTAATCAGTATTTCCGACTGATCGTTTGGGTTGAAGACGTCAGTTACAAATTTACTTGTGTGGCAAAAGTTAACGGAAGGGTAGCTGCTTATTAGAAAGTGTTGGATTTGTGCTAAAACGTGTAAACCACAGTAGATGGCGTTTACAACTTTGGGATTGATACAAGTCTGCATTGTGTCCAAAAGGTCATCAATGTTAGAAAAGGAAACGCGGTGACGAATCTGGCTCTGAAAAAGAATCTTTGTGTCCTTTTTAGGTTGTGATTCCTCTACTATCAGTATTTGATTCCTAAATGCGTTAATGGGGTTCTCTACTGTAGGGATAACTTCTGTAAGTGATAGCTCACTCGCACAAACCTGCATCGAAGGTGATGATTCGGTTTCAGAGACGTGATTTAAAAAATTGTCGTGACAGCGTGTCGGTTACTACGTTGTCTTTACCTGGTTTGTAATGGAGGGTGGGTGAATATTCCTCGATAAAGGCTTTCCAGCGTTATATCTTAGAATTTGGGTTGCGGTCGGAGACTGTGAAGGTAAGGGGTTGATGGTCTGTGAAAATATTGAGCTTGTTAACTCCATATAGGTAATGTATGAGATTCTTAAGTGCCCATACGATAGCGAGGAGTTCCCTCTCGTTGGTTGCGTAATGCTCTTCTGTGGCTGACAACGTACGCGAAATCATAGTGATAGGGCGTCCGTTCTGAGACAAGACAGCTCCAATAGCGTAAGACGACGCGTCGGTTGTGAGGTCGAAAGGCTTGTTAAAATCGGGGTAAGGCAGCAGTACATCTTCGGACGCAAGGATTTCTTTTAATTTACCAAAGGCCGCGAGAGCTTCCTTGTCGAGGGAAATCTCCATAAATTTCGATTGCTTAGCACCACGTGACCGCCACGTAAGAATTTTGTCATTGGTTTGGCGATTGCAGCATAGTCCTTCACAAAACGTCTATAATACCCTGTAAGGCCCAAAAATGATCTGAGAGCTCGTAGTGTTTTGGGGGCTGGGAAGTTCAATATGGTTCTTACTTTCTCTGGGCAAGTTTTTATACCACTGACGGATGCGACAAAGCCTAAATATTCTACTGATGTTTTGAAGAATTTAGATTTTTCCAAGGAGACTCTCATGTTTGCATTGTACAATCTTTCTAAAATTCTGTTTATATCTGCGATATGCTTTTGTTCGGAATCTGAGAAGATGATAATGTCATCGATATAAACATGGCAGCAATTACCGATTTCATCCCTTAATACGTCGTGAATTGCTCTTTGGAAAATGCTCGGAGCATTCTTTAATCCAAAGCTGAGCCTACAATATTCGTATTTCGCATTATTTACGCTGAATGCTGTTTTCTCTCTGTCGCGTTCTATCAAATTTATTTGATGGAAGCCAGATTTCAGGTCCAGTGTCGTGAAATATTTTGCGTTACCGAGATTAGATAAAATAATTGACGGATTGGGAATAGGATAACGGTCGCTGACCGTTTTGGAGTTTAGTTTGGTGTAGTCAAAAACAAGGCGTTTGTTTTGTTTGCCATTTTCGTCGAATCCTTTTTTGTCGACCACCCAGACTGGACTATTATAAGGAGAGCGGCATGGCCTAATTATGCCGTTTTTCAAAAGTTCATTCACTTCCCTATTAAGGAATGCGATCATGGACATTGGGTAAGATTGGTATTTTGAGTAAATTGGCTCTTGGTCCTTGGTCCTAATAGTGGCGGATATTTTAGTTTTGAAAGGCAATGCCTCGTTAGGGTTTGCGAAAACGCCCGAATTTCTTTTAATCACATCAAAAAAATCATGCTGAACGTTCTCCGGAATGGAAGTGATATCTATCAAGGTATTTACTGAATCTAGCTAAAAATATTGTACCTTTTGTTGACCATCTTCGTAGTACAAGGTGTCATTATTGGTATCAATAATTCCCTTAATGTCTTTGATGAAAGAGAAACCTATAATGCCATCAAAAAGTGTCAAATTCGGAATAACGAAAAATGTGTCAGTTCTGTTAAGGACATTTATTTAAGTTTTTTGGGAAATCCTGTCTGCACCGTGAATTGATTTAACTAAAAAGGGTTTGTCTAATGGTTTTATGTATTGTAATTCTGGGATATTGCTGATGTAACTTCTTGAAGCTCCTGTGTCTAGTAAAAGTTTTATTATCCTTCCATTGACTAATCGTTCAATGTATGGAAGGGCGGAGCGTCCGCTAAAAAATTAATTTCATCTTCAAAGGATTCAATGGCATCTGACTGATCGGCCTGTGAATCGTCCTGTTCGATCTGGAAATCGTCGGTCTGGTCATGAGGATGATCCTCCGGGCTCTCCTGCGCTAAATTGTTAATTCTCTGGAATTTACTGGTCATTTGCCTAGCGGAGCCTAATGGTCTTTTTGGTCTTTGGAAGTCTTGTGCGTTTGAACGGATAGTACGCATACTGACGTCGGTGTCAACTTGTTGCGGTGGTGGTTGAGATTGCGGTTGAAATTGCGGTTGAAATTGCGGTTGCTGTTGCGGAATATCACGAATATTCTGCCGCGCTATTAAGTTTGGTACAAAAGCTCTTTGAAACTGATTACAAGGGCGCTGAGGCTGTGGAGCGCGCATTTGCTGATTGAAAGGGGGCGGTCTGATTGTGAGGACCTGTTGGTTGATTAAATGTATTGTGCTTAGGAGCGAGATACTGCGATGGAGGTTGAGAGGGTGTATTGCCCGAACTCTGTGGTTGAGAAGGATGGGCTCTGTTCAGTCCGTGATTATATACGGCAGCAAAATTATAACGATTTTGATTAGTCTCCAACTCTTGGGCGAGTGCTAGAGCGGAGGGCATGTCAGAAGGTTTACAAGAGAAAAGCGTGTCGCAAAGGGGCCGTTTCAAGCCCGAGATAAACACTCTTAACGCGTCCTGCCGGTATTTTTGGTTCAGAGATTGAATCAAAGAGGGGTCATTTTCATGCGACACAATTACCTTATTTATGATGGCGGTAAGCTTACGCTCAACGTCGTCATAAAATTGTATAATCGATTTCTGCCCCTGCCTTAATGTGGAGAGCTCTTGCTCCAAAGTATAAATTGATTTTTTGTCTGCATAAGTAAAGTCGAGTTGTGCTATAATAGCGTCAAAATTTAAGACTGTGCTATAAGCGATTAATGTAGTGTCTGCGCTACCTATGACTTTATTGCGTAAAATGGCTACGGCCTGGTAGTATTTGGAGCTACCCGAATAAGGTTTAAAAAGCTTATGGGCTGTAACGGCGGCTTGACGCCAAGAAACATAACTATTCGAGTTTCCCTTAAATTCTGGAACAGATTTGACTATATCTAAGCTTTCGTCACCAGTGTTGCCATGACAAGAGGCCAAAAATTCTTCATTGTGGTCCAAAAAATCTTCAAAATGAAGTTTTAGGAATTTGAAAAATCTTTTTGACCTCAAACCTAAGTAAAAAATCTTCACTTAAAATTTCAAATAAAATAAAAGCAAAAGTGTTTTTTTCTTGATTTTATTGACAAAAATAAATATATACCTTCATTGCCTTAACAAATAAGTTTCACAAAATTATATTAATAGAACCTTCATGGTATCACAACAAAGACGTAAACAACAACTTTTTTATAACAAGAACACAGTTTTTTCAACAAAAAAAAATATATATATATAAAAAATGATATTCTTAAGATTCAATTCATCTCCGGAATTTTTTAAAAATTTACACTTAGAAAATAAATAGAAAATAATTGATATGAATTAATTTAATAAAATCATACTGAAAAACTAAATATCTTCATTTTGAAGATTTTTCCACTGCAATATTTTCCAAAAATAAAAATCTTCTTTTGAAGATTTTTATTAAAAAACTACTCAAAAAATCTTCGGTTTGAAGATAAATCTTCACTTATGGCAACGCTGTTCGTCACACTGAACTCCTGGCACTATTGTTATTTCCTGGTAATCTTCCTTAGCGGAAGGCGGTTGGAGGGCATTAGGTCTAGTACGTAATTCTTCAATAGTGGCATTTAATTCGGCCTTAGTTTGATTTACAGCGCTAGTGATCGCCGTATTGAGAAGAGCTTGAACTGTTTCGGCATTCATGATTGGAGCGGGTTGTCTATTATTTAAATGAAAATTGGCGAGAACGTCGCACATAGGGGTATTTGATTGATTTATGCGGCCAAAATTATTTGTACGAATATTTATACTTGAAATGTGATTTTATAGATATATCTATCTATATATATATAATATATATATATATATATATATATTAGGGCGGGTCGATTTAGCAACCGATATTGTGCCATCGATTTTTCGATAGCTTCTGGCATGAGGAAAAAAAAGTTCCACTACGACATATCAAAAAAATCATTTTCGAGCCTGCGCATTTTCAATTTTGTAAATTTTTCTGATCTTGAAATTTTAAGGTTTTTTTAAGTAGGTAAAAAAAAAAGATATCTGCTAATTTGATTTTTCTTAAATATTACCTTTCCAACGTGAAATTGTACGCTTAAAATGATGGCGATAGCAGTTTTTCCAAAAAAAGGTTTTTCTTGCGGTTTTGGAGGACTTTTTGTCGAAAAATCAATTTTTTTTTAAGCGTTAATTTATAAGGCTTTTTAGTAGGTATGTTAAAAACAAATTCGCTGATTTCAAATTTCTTAAATATATCCTATCTAATGTAAAATTGTACGCTTGAAACGATGGGCGATAGCAAATTTTCTAAAGATGGGTTTTTCTATGGTTTTCAGACGACTTTTTGTCGACAAGTCGGATCTTTTCCACTTTTTACTCTTTTTTTTTATTTTTAACGCTCCAAAGCCATTGTTATGTATTTTATATCGCATCGAATTGCTCATTTCTGAAGAAATTCGCATGTTAAAGGCGGAACAAAATTAATTTCAATGAGATTTGGTCGAAAAATTCATTTTTTCGAAATTTTCTATTTTACAAACAAAAAACAATATGTGTGAAAAATAATAGATTTGGTTTGAACATTTATAGATATCCTTGCAAATCTTGCTTGGATTCCATTCGCCGCATTTTGATTCGGCTAGCTAACGTAGTCGCCATGGTAAGTACGCTGGTAAGAAGTTGAACGTACCGCTCCGTACCTTGAATATGGCATGGAATCTTAGGATCATCGAGCGGTGCATCTTTATTTTCGTCATCAAAATAAGATTTCAAATATTCGTATGGTATGCTTCTTGTGAATGGTGGTTCTGACAGATTTTCATCGTTGTCCAAATCAATCATATGAACATAATCGGTGGAATCAAAATTAATTTTCGGTTTTACGTAGCTACGAATATTGGACGGTTCATATAGATCGTTACGAAAATGTAAAATTTTGTCCAGTGCATACTTCCGAATATGTTGTCGTTCGTCGAAGAGCATGCTGAGCAATACATTTTCAGAATGTGCAAAATACGCATTATTTGCAATTACGGTGTTTACCACCGAACGTAAATTGTCTGGCAAACGTGCAATTGATCAAAACCGCGAAGGGATCATGGCGACTACGTTAGCTAGCCGAATCAAAATGCGGCGAATGGAATCCAAGCAAGATTTGCAAGGATATCTATAAATGTTCAAACCAAATCTATTATTTTTCACACATATTGTTTTTTGTTTGTAAAATAGAAAATTTCGAAAAAATGAATTTTTCGACCAAATCTCATTGAAATTAATTTTGTTCCGCCTTTAACATGCGAATTTCTTCAGAAATGAGCAATTCGATGCGATATAAAATACATAACAATGGCTTTGGAGCGTTAAAAAATAAAAAAAAAGAGTAAAAAGTGGAAAAGATCCGACTTGTCGACAAAAAGTCGTCTGAAAACCATAGAAAAACCCATCTTTAGAAAATTTGCTATCGCCCATCGTTTCAAGCGTACAATTTTACATTAGATAGGATATATTTAAGAAATTTGAAATCAGCGAATTTGTTTTTAACATACCTACTAAAAAGCCTTATAAATTAACGCTTAAAAAAAAATTGATTTTTCGACAAAAAGTCCTCCAAAACCGCAAGAAAAACCTTTTTTTGGAAAAACTGCTATCGCCATCATTTTAAGCGTACAATTTCACGTTGGAAAGGTAATATTTAAGAAAAATCAAATTAGCAGATATCTTTTTTTTTACCTACTTAAAAAAACCTTAAAATTTCAAGATCAGAAAAATTTACAAAATTGAAAATGCGCAGGCTCGAAAATGATTTTTTTGATATGTCGTAGTGGAACTTTTTTTTCCTCATGCCAGAAGCTATCGAAAAATCGATGGCACAATATCGAAAAATTTTTGTCCATACAAATCGACCCGCCCTAATATATATATATATCTATTATATAAAAAAAATTTCGGAGGCCGTCCTGGGCGATTAACCGTTTTTGGGACCGAGATAGACCCTTTAATCTAGGACTGATTGTTTTCAATAAAAACTTTGGCTTTTCTGTGGGCTTTCAACCATCTTCTTTTAAACTGAAATTTCAAAATTGCAAACCTAGCTTTTAACAATTTTATTTCTTCTGCAGAGTAATTTTCCGATTTTATTTGGCTTTCTTCCGCGGCATTTATTTTAGCAATTTTAGATGCAGCTTTCATTAACCAGTAAAATATTTTCACGGACTAAATATCTGACATTCGAAGGTCCTAATTTTAAAATAAATAAATAAAATATATTGTGAATGAAAAGTTTAGAAAAATTTTTATCAAATGGGGTACAATAGAACAAGTTAATACAGTCACAGCATGGCCATCCGCACGTATCCGCAAAAAATTTTTCTTTTTTTTTAGCAATGAACATTTCATCTGTATACCAAACAAAAAAACACAGCTTAATATTGCTTAATTATACAACTTTTTCGTCATAATTCTATTCGCCAACCAGTTTAAATAACGGAAAATGTGATATTTTTTAATCAAGCTCTGCCAGTACCAGTGCACATTATATTTATATTTAACTATGCACATAACATCATATTTACCTCCTTTACAATTATCCATTTTACTTAATTTAAAAATATTAACGCGCGATTTTCTGCAATTTTTCAAAGTTGTCTTCCTGATTTCAATAACTGCAAAACAAAAAACACGTGTATTCACTTCTGACTTTGACAACGCATAGTAGACTTGTGAAAGTAAATCAAATCAAACAAATAACGGAATCTAGTTGAGCATTCTATTTGTAACACCTACTGTCCGCTGTTTACACAAATAGTGCATTTGGCGAATTCGAATTTTGGCCGCTCAAAATTGGAAAATACCCCTATGTGCGTCGATTAAATTATCGACGTTTGACATATAAAAAATTTTTTTGGAAAATTTTGCAAAATGGTGGAAAAAGACTATAACTTTTATAATTTTACAGAAAAAGTGCACAATTTATTTATCATAGTATAATAATCATGTTGAAAAAATTAGAATTTTGACTTTGTTCAAAGTGTTAACTTAACGAATATTTTCTTAATTTTTTTCTTTTTATGGTTTGTCGATAATTGAATTAGGTTATAGTAAAATCAATAAAAATACACAAAAAAAATTTCTTATCACTTACACTAATACCGTGATGTGAAGGCCCTATGATCTCTCATAAGCTAGGGATTTTTTGGCATTTGTGTTAGTTTCACACGGATTACGTACGAAATGAAATCACGTTGCCCCTAACAACAGCCCATGATTGAGTTTTTAAGTATCTTTTTCCTTTTTTAATGTACAAATTTTTCATACAGTTTTAGTTGTTTTTAAAAATTTTTTATTAAGAAATCTTTTCAGTTTTCTTAACTTTTTCGTTAAGTTTGATTGAAGAACTTAATGTTTTTGAAGTAAAAACGATAAATTTGTATCAATGTAAGACTTCTATGAAAAAAAAGTAGGAAAAAATTTTATGGGAAAGGTATAATTTTGGGATTGCTTAGGAACTTTTCAAAAAATTTAAAATTCAATCAAGCAACCAATCAGTTGAATTCGAACAGCGAAGAAATCAAAACGCTTCGTACATTGTGAAAAATGCTTCCTTTCGAAGAATTTAATTTTTTTTCGGAAAATATTTATTGTGAAACTGAATGTTTGATTTGCGGTGTGACGGTTGGATTGCGTCAAAATAAAAGGAGACATTACAATGCTTTTCACAGCGCGGAATTTAATCACTATGTACGAGCAGAACGCATTAAAAAAGTGAAGGAAATGCAATTGGATTTTTTTTTTTTTAAATGCCGAAATAGCCTTGACCATAACTCCTCCTCACATACCCACAGAAGAACAAGTCAACGAATTGGGAATCAAAAGAGCATCGTACGCAGTAGGTCTGGCGTTAGCAAAGAACTGCAGACCCTTGTCAGACGGAATTTTCATCAAAGACACTATGAAAGCTGTTTTAGAATGCTTTGGTGATAAGGTAAAAGAATATATTGACCTTGTCGAATCAATACCGTTATCCCGATGGACTATAACCCGCAGAATTGAGGAAATCAGCGAATACATTTTGAATGAAATTAAGTCCAGGGTCTTAAGGTCGACATATTTTTCGTTAGCGATTGATGAAACGACTGATATGAATGATACAGCGCAATTGGCAGTATGCGTGAAAACAATTGATGAAGAATTTTCGGTTTGCGAAGATGTGTTCGGCTTCGTGGACACGTAACAGGTCTTACTCTTTACGCAGCCATTGAAAATGAAATCTTTTCCTGGAGTGGTACAGAAAAATTAAGTTCTATTTGCACCGACGGTGGCAAAGTAATGGCAGGCGAAGGTAAAGGCTTCGTTGGTCAACTTCGTAAAAACGGAATAAATGTGCCAACTTTTCACTGCATTATACACCAGCAGGTCTTATTTGCAAAATCCTTGAAAATGTTGGACGCTATCAAAATCGGTACAAAAATTATGAACTGTTTGCGAGGTGGCCACAACGCTCTCACCCATCGTAAACTAATTGCGTTCTTGGAAGAAGTCAAAGCAGAACATGGCGATGTTTTGCTCCATACAGAGGCTAGATGGCTTTGTCGGGGAAAATGTATGCGACGCCTTTATGATTTGCGGTATGAGATAATTCAATTTTTAAAACTTGAAGGTAGCTGCAAAAACTCTGAAGAGCTTTTAAATTATTTAGAAAACTACGAGTTTATAGCAAACTTGGCTTTTTTGTCCGATATAACAGAAATACTAAATTTTTTTAATCTCAGCTTGCAAGGAAATAAAAAACTATTTGTAATTTGGTACGAACAGTCCATGAAGCGAAGCGAAGACTATGTTTAATATGTACACAATTTCAGTCAAATAATTTTGAAGATTTTCCAAGAACAGCGGAAACTTACAAAACAAGGAATTCCCCCACCAATAATGAAAGTCACAAAAAAATTCTACAGGATTTAGAAGAGTCTTTCCGAATTCATTTTCAAGACTTCAAGAAAGTTGAACATTTAATTGAATTGTTTGAAAACCCCATGACTTGTTCGTTGAATGGTCACTCCGAAGGTATTCAGAATGAGCTCATTAAAATGGGCTGCGATATAAGACTTCCTTTGGAAAACGGATTAAATTTTTGGAAAAGTCCAAGCGTTCAAAAATATACCGAAATTACCAAAGAGATCTATAAGCTTATTTCCATGTTCGGCTCAACTTATAGTTGCGAAACTTCCTTTTCGATGTTAAATATAATTCAGTCAAAACAACGTAACCGCTTATCAAATAATAATCTTAAACACTTACTCAGAATTAAATGTTACAAACGTGAAATAAATTTGAACGACGTCATGAATTCAAATTGAAACGCTTTTTATTTAAAAATTTTCCCTAACGTTTTGTTTTTATTTCATTTTGTTCTAAATTTTTGACAAGAAAATTATTTCAGTGTAGCGTTCAAATAATATGTATGTGGTAGTTTTGCACATCACTGCACTAATAGCATTTTTTCTGTGTGTAAATAATTGAGTAGCAATGGTTTCTCCTTTATCCTTGCTGACGTGTCCAAAGTTGTTCTTCCAGTCAAAGGGCTGATTCTGCTTAATAATTTTTCTATTTTTGTTTGTTTTGCCTTTCGGCCACTGTTTCAGCAACAAGGCTGAAATGTTCAGGTTATAGCTAAACTGACGCTTACCTTGTGAAGATCTTTTATTTAACGTGGTAGGTGTGTTTAAACACTACACCTTAATATTACCCAAAGGTTTTTTTTGTGTAAACGGACGATTATTGTTTTTCTTTATTACGATTTTTGTAATGTTTTTGTTTACAAGTTGGCCACTTTTCTTTTTGTTTAAAGAAGGATTTAAGTTTTTGCCCGTATCGCGGATTTTTCTTTAAGTTGGGCGCCAGTAACTAAGACAACTTTCCGTTATAGTTTAGATTTCACTTTATTGATCAATCATTGGTCAATCTGACTCGATCGAACGCAAAACTGCTTACAAGTGAAAATCGCTAAATATAATATTGCGACACCATAAATAATAAATAATAAAAAATATGTCAAAAAGAGGTTAAGAGGCAACGACGAAAGTCGTTGGTAGAAATAGTTTGAAATGGTTTTGTCACTTAAAGAATAAAGATTGACGAAGAAAATAGTTTTTCCCATGCGAAAAGGCCTGTTGCCTTAACTTACATACATATATAATAAATATATAAAACTCAATTTAAAAAAAGAATCAGAAACCGTTTTTAGGTAGTAGAACCGAACGGCGCGGTATCCCAGCAGAATTACATACATATAACATATACAGTGGTGGCTGAAAAAATAGAAACACACCTACCGGTATACTTTAAACCGCCCTAACTTTTTATATCAATAAAGTTTTTAACTAGTACCCGCAGTGAAATGACGCTCTATTTCGGTACTTTGTTAACAATGAGTTTGTTGCCAATAATAATTAGCTCATTCACGTGGAGCCTACTTTTGTTAATGAAATGTCATTTTAGACTGGCAAAAAAAATAGAAACGCGTTGGGTTAATTCGTTTAAAAAGCAAAAAATCAAATAAAAAAAGGTTTTTAATTTGTGTTTATATAGTTTTATACATAATTAATGGGAAAGTAAAGTGTTTGTAATTTTTATATTGAAAATTAGAACAAAAAAAAGAGACTATGGGTCGCTCAGCAGATTGCAACAGGTCGGAGAGAGAAGTCATGATAAAACTGAAAAAGGATGAGAAAACAATAAGGGAAATAGCAAATATATTGCAATGTTTCGCTAAAAAAGTATTTAATGCCCTTCACTACGTAGACAAATGCGGAAACAGAGGACGGAAGAGAAAGACTTCAAGCCGCTTTGAAAAAATTCTGATGCGTTACTCGAAACAATATCCATTCAAAACGTCTAACGAGGTGAAAAAAGAGTTGGATCCTCCAATTGCAAGCCGAACAATCAGATCTCGGCTTCAAAAAGGTGGATTAGTTGGAAGAAGCGCTAGAAAGGTACCGTTACTAAGCAAGAGAAACATAGAGCAACGGATTGAATTTGCTAAAAAGCATCTGCTACGTCGAAATTGGAAAAATGTGCTTTGGTCGGATGAAACCAAGATCAACTTGTTTGGTTCGGACGGAAAAAATTATGTCAGACGTCCTATAGGAAAAGAATTTAACCCAAGATATACAATAAAAACAATTAAGCACGGCGGCGGTTCCATTATGCTCTGGGGTTGCTTCTCTGCATATGGTGTTGGTCCAATCTTTTGGATAAAAGGAAAAATGTGCGCCTTAGATTATTTGGAAATTATTAGGACGACAATGCTGCCATATGCAGAGGAGGAAATGCATTTGAAGTGGGAGTTTATGCTGGATAATGATCCCAAACATTCCTCGAAAATCGTCAAAGTGTGGTTTCGCGACTTAAACCCCATTGAACACCTTTGGGGTGTCTTAAAACGGTCGCTGGGGGCTCACAAGTCCAAAAATCCAACTGAATTGTGGCAAAAAAAAAACAGGAAGCTTGGTATAGCATTCCAAGGTCAGCCTGTGAGAAACTTGTGGCCTCCATGCCAAAAAGGTGTGAGTCTGTCCTCAAAATGAAGGGAGGTACTACAAAGTACTAAGAATTATAAAAAAATTTGTGTAAAAGAAGAATTTTATTCAATTTTGTTCTTTGTTTCTATATTTTCGGCCAGGGATAATTTGGCAATTTAAATTTTTTTCCATTATTTTGATTTCCTTTTTGACCAACTTACTAAGTTGTTGTTACATATCAATTAAAAAAAGCAGAAAAGCATAAAACCGGACGGACAACTTGCATTTATTTGATCTCAAAAATAATCGAAAATGAGCTATAAACATCATAAAGCATATTTTTTTCTATTTTTTCGGCCACCACTGTATATAATATTATACAGTCACTTTCAATTATTTTAAATTTTTATTCAAAAAAATTATTTTTTCAAAATTTTCGCTGAGCAAACGAGTGCGTCTTTCTTCAAGTATTCGGCTTGAAGCCGAAAAAACGCGCTCACTTGTTGCTGAAGACGGTGGTATCGAAAGAATTTGTCGTGCAAGTTCTTGCAATAAATTTAGCTCTCTGTTATTTTTCCAAAAACAAGAATACGCTCGATATCAAGTATTTCCTTTTTCATATATTAGGTCTAGTAAAAAGAAATCCATTATTTTTGCATTAAATTGAGGGCTTTATTTAAGATAGTTAGAATGACCCGATTTAGGTCAAATATGCGCCGTTTTGTTCGATAACTTGTTGCCATTTTAAAGGTAATTTCATTATGCCTCTCTCATAGAAGCCCTCGTTCCTATTAGCAAAAAATTGAGACAGTCGAATTTCAGAAGCCTCTCTTGAAGCGAATGTTTCACCAGCAAAATTGTTCGCCATGGACAGGAACAGATGGTAATCACTTGATGCCAGGGCCGGACTATAAGGTGGATGCAGAAGAACCTCCCAACCAAACTCCCGGAGCTTCGGGCGAGTCACTATCGATGTGTGTGGCCTGGCGTTGTCCTGATGGAACACAATTCCTCTCCTATTGGCCAAAGCTGGCCGCTTATGGGCGATTGCTTCCTTCAGACGGTCCAATTGTTGACAGTAGAGTTCCGAGTTAAGAGTTTTGCCGTATGGGAGCAGCTCATAGTAGATAATTCCCTGCCAATCCCACCGAACACACAGCAAAACCTTCCTGGCCGTCAATCCTGGCTTGGCCACCGTTTCCGCCGGTTCACCGTGTTTCGACCACGACCGTTTTCGCTTGACGTTGTCGTAAGTGACCCACTTTTCATCACCAGTCACCAACCGCTTCAGAAATGGGTCGATTTTGTTGCGGTTCAGCAGCGATTCGCAGATGGAAATTCGGTCTATGAGGTTTTTTTGCGTTAACTCGTGCGGCACCCATACATCGAGCTTCTTTGTGTATCCAGCCTTATTCAAATGGTTCCAAACGGTTTTTGTGCAATCTTTAGCTCTTGTGCAATCGAAACAGTGCTAACATGACGGTCGGACTCGATAATTTCCATGATTTTATCGACATTTTCGACAATTGGCCTTCCAGTGCGTGGTGCATCCTTGACATCGAAGTTACCGGAACGGAATCGACGAAACCAAAATTGCGCATGATTGGCTGTTACAGTATCAGGTTCATAAACGCTATTCACATTTTCAGCCGCCTGGCTTGCGTTTTCTCCCTTATCGAAGAAAAACTGTAAAATGTAGCGAATTTTCTCTTTGCTGATGTCCATCTTTGACAAGCTCTCAAACAAAACTGAATCAATCAATCAAAAAAGTGTCAAAAAAGCTTTTTTAGTAGGAACTGTCATCTTTCTAATACCCCCTAGCGGAACACGATCGGACTTATACAACGCGAGATGCAGATAAATAACGCCATCTATTGGAAAAATAATGGATTTCTTTTTACTACCCCTAATATATTTCCGATTGCTTGTCGATCTCACTTCCTTCTTTATTGTTAGCAAAAGATGAATCTAAGAATTCAACAAACTGATTAGAGCCAATACTATTGAAATCTGATTTTTTGTTTTCAGATTCTTGTTCACAATGTTTGGGCTTATTTTGATCAATATGACTAAGCATTGATTTAACAGTTTCTAAAACATGTTTGCGATTTTCTGGGGATAAGCAGTTAAGCTCTTTAAAAGGAGGATTTAAAAATAGAGCAACATAATAAATAGTATTCGGTTCAAAATGGTTCTCTAGTGCATTTTTGGTTATAATTGAATAATTTTGATTTCCTTTATTTCTTTGGATTCTAAAGGATCTAAGCTGCAAAAGTTTATAAGTTTTTGATACCACAATGCATATTCTTGTATAACGGGCTCATTTTCAGAACTCAAGCGCTCGGAACATTCCTTGAACGGTTTCAAGAAATCAACAATGTTTTGTAGAAGGAAAAATTCGATATTGCCAATCTTATTCAAATCATTTCTATCCAATAAAATTTTTTGAATTGCCCTATGACTTTCTAAAATACTATTTAACATAGTAAAAATTGAATTCCACCTGGTTTTGTCATGTTGTTTTAGGGGCTGTTTACACATAACCGCATTTAGCATTTTTCAGCATTTTCCCAAAATGCTGAAAAATGCGGTATGAATTTGCGTGTGTTTGTTGTTGTATTTGTGAACCGCATTTTTCAGCATTTTGGGAAAATGCGAAAAAAATGCGATTATTTCCCGAAAAACTATCGATATTTTTAGTCTCATCTCTGATAAAATACACATCGCAGTCAAAAACATCTGATTCATTTTCATTGCATCATGGCGGAGGAGGAGATCAGCTGATTTCAAAAATGCTAAATGCGAAATACTGTAGTGTAGACACCAATTTTGAAAATGCGCATTTTAGGGATGCAAATGCTGTTTAGCTCAGAGTGCTTAAAATAAGCTACTAACGCTTTAGAAGATTCTATCAATAGCTTTAGCTCTCGAATATTTGCTTTTTCGAAACCATCGTTCTTGACCAAATTCAGATTATGACAAGCGCAAGATAATCGCTTGTAGTTTTTGAAAGCAGCCTTAACATTGGCACCATTGTTCGTAACAAAAATAGAGGCACTGCGAATACTTTCTTCTAAGTGATACTCATTTAAAATTCCAATTACCAGATCTAAAATATTTGCTGCAGTCTTTTTTTCCGGTAAGAATTCACGGTTCGCCAAGACTTTTACTATTAGGTTGAAGTCTGATGAAATGTAGTGGGCAGTCAGAGTTAGAAAGCTACGCTGTGTGTATTCGTCAGTCCACATATCTGTAGTAAACGCAAGATGTTTTTGGAACAGCTTTTCCTTTATGGATGTCTTTGCCTTTTCAAATTCTTCGAACAGGACGGAATTCGAAATGGTTTTCCTCGATTTTAACAAATCACCAACTTTTTGTTTCCCATATTTTGCTCCAATATTTATGAGCTCTTGCGCAAGCTCCAAAAAACCTAAGATAGGAAATTTATTTTAAAAGCATTAATATTTATATAATTTATTTTTTTATCCAAAACAATTACCGTCGAAAACATTGAGCGGCCTCAAATCCTTAACAACGAATAAAAGTTACTTTCTTGATACATTTTCGAGAACATTTTGTGGCACATCTTTTTTATTTAAAAAATCGTCCAACGTTTTATTTGTGGAAGCGTTTATGGTGGCTAATTTGGCGCACCGATGCCAATCCTGATGTGCAATCCTCCAGTACCAATACGCACCGATTGGGAAATCAATTCCTTGCATTTCTTACAGCACGCAAATTCTTGCTGTACACCATCTACGAATACGGCATCAAATCCTTCCCAAATCTCCCTTTTTCCATTTTTTGGTGCTTTCAACTGGACTTTTGGATCACCAGCAGAAATTTTCTTTTTCAATTCTAACTTTATCTGAGACATTTTAGCGCGAATAAACGAATTTTTGCATTTAGGGATGCAAATATTTTATCGATAGTTTAACATATGTAGCTCCTAGATTGCACTGTAAATATTTTGCATGATACAAACAAAAGGAGATAATGCAGCGCGCATGTCCGTTATGTTGTTTACAAAAATCAGCTGTTTTTCGTGACGTAGACATAGCACAAAACGCCTCGTGTTGTTTGACTATTTTGAATTCTGTGCGAAAAAAATTCGAATCAACACATTAACACGTGCGGGAATAAAACAAAGCAAACAATAAATATACAATGAAGTGTGCAGTAAAAAATTGCCATAGTTGGAACAAGTCCAAAGCATGTGCAATAGCTTTTTTTTCGTTCCCTTCGGATGATAACGTGAAAAAGCAATGGATATCCTTTTGTTGTCGTGGCAAAAAGTTCAACGAAAAGACGTCTTTCATATGCATGGAGCATTTTAAGCCGGAAGATTTTGAAAATAGCCTGCAATATGAAATGGGTAAGTTATAAGTTGATTAAGCAAAATAAATGGTTTAACTGTTCAATTCCTGTTTCCAAAAGGTTTTACAAAAAAGAGGTTTTTAAAGCGTGGTGCTGTGCCAACCATCAGAAAAGATGCCATTATCAACGAATCGCTTCAAAAGGAACGTGCATTGAGGATTGAGAAACGAGAAAACAAAAAAAACAGTGCAACGGCTCTTAAACGAATATGATGTGTCCGTCATAGGTAGAAGCGAAAAAGAAAATTTTGAATTGCTTAGTTATTGAATTTATTTCGCAGCAAATAAATCGTCATCTCCCATTGACGGGACTGAGCCATCAGTTCACTTGGAAGAGATCGAAACTGGAATGCACAACAATGCATTAAATGAAGAACAACCTTTTCGGAAACCTAATACCGTCGATGACTTCGATAATTTAAAAAACGAATTGTAAGCTTTGTGTATCGGAAAGAATTTGTTTGATTTTAAACTTTATGTGTTCTCTTAGGGAACGGGTACGTAAAGAAAACAAAGAACTAAAAAGTTTAGCAAGAAAACAAAGAGCGGAGCTGAAGATGTTAATGGAAAAAATTGAAAAGGAAAGAAAAATTAACGAATTCAATTTGGATGCTCTCAAAACCCGTCTCATCAAAGCCAATTTCGAAGTTACCAATTTAGAGGAAAAGCTTTTGTGTATTTTTACCAAGGGACAAATCGAAAAACTGAAATCACACATGAAGCGAAAAACATGGGCCGAGGAGGACATCGCCCAGTCTATCACTCTATATGCAGCAAGCGCAAAGCTATACAAATTGCTGTATAGAAAGGGGTTTCCACTTCCTTCTGTACGCACCCTACAAGCATGGGCTCAAAAAATTGATGTGAGTAATGGTTTGATCAAGCCAGTTTTCAAAATTCTTAGAGCTTCGACGCACATGACTGAACTTCAAAAATTTTGCGTGTTGAGCTTTGATGAAATTAAAATAAAAAAGGCGTACTGTTACGACAAACCTTCAGATACAACTCTTGCTCCTGTAAGCTATGCGCAAGTGGCAATGATAAGAGTTCAGTATATAGAAATGTTTACTCTAAGAACGTATAATATTTTTACTAATGGTTTTTTTTTTAGGGTTAATGGCTAAATGGAAGCAGCCCATATTTTATGAGTTCGACTGCAAAATGACAGCTACCATATTACGCCGACTTTTTAAAGGAGCTTAAATCATGTGGGTACATAGTTCCAGCAATTGTTTGTGACCTTGGAGGTGGCAATAGGGCCCTTTTTAACGAACTGGAAGTGACCGAAGAAAAGCCATGGTAATTTAATTTGCTTAAAATGTAATCATTGTAACTATTGCCAGCCTGCTAACACTGCGGCATTTAGGTTTTTTTTTGAGGAGAACAAGGTTTTTGTGTTTG
>JAIPUU010000368.1:0-32500 GCA_020466095.1 Chlorops oryzae
GTAGTGCAGAAGTAGTCAACTTTCCGGGTGGGTCATATGACGTTAGTAAACCCTAACTCGCTCGAAGCTGATATGAACGCTTTGAGTTAAAGTATCGGGTTAAGAACTTAACCCCTATAGTGAGAAACATCGCTAAGAGGGTAAATAAAATTTTATTTAGCAAAGCTTAAGTCAAAAATACTCGGACTGCTAGAAAAAGTATTTGCGTTAGCAACTTTCTTTCTTAAAAGCTAAACATAATTTTGTTAAGTCAATTGGAGATTGACGATTTTTTATTTTTTTTTTATTGTTATTTTTATGAATACGTTTTGTTTTCCTTTACTCTGTTGTGGTCATAGCTTACAGTTATACATATGTCTCACTTATGGCGTGATATCGGTGAGTTGGCTATTTAATAATAATTGATTTCATTCATTTTTTCCATAGTTAGTTTTAAACGAAAGTTGCAGTAAAGAAGCAGAGTTTTGCATCAGACGTCATTTTTTGTTAAAATGGCGAAAAAACAATGGCAGTACAGTTGAAACCCTTGTTTAAGAAAAAAATTGATCAACAAAACATCGAATACATCGATGCTTTTGGTCGATATAGTAAAACCAAGAGTATAGATATAAAGAGCCTCCCAAAGTCAATTTCGCGCTCACTAAGCGCTTAAATGTGCGGTAGCTATTAGCTACCGAACATATAACAAGTTCGAGAAGCGGATTTTGTTGCATGGAAAGGTTGATTTTCCGTTCGTTTGCAACTGAATGAGTATTATATTTTGTTTTGTTTTTAGTCCTCTTGAGGTTTTTCCGTTATTCGTACGCTGATTGAAATGGGCAAAAGGAATATGGAATTTTCAATATGCTTTTTCGACTTTGTTTGGATTTGTTTAAGCAGCCGAGAATCTGTATTGGTGTGAGTTTTGATTTTCTGTGTGTCAGCTACCGATTTGAAAGGCGTTCTGCAAATATAAATGAGGAAAGCAAATTTTTTCGTTTCTCGGAAGGGACCGTCCATATATTAAGTCAGTCTTTTTTTTACCATTTTAAGCCCCCTTCCCGCCCCACTGTATGATGACGTAATATATGGTATTTTTATTAACATTCATAAATCCTTGCACATGGAAAATAATTTTACCATCCCAATTGAATGGAAAAAAGTGACAATTGAACTTCGTTTGGAATTTTCGTTGGTTGTAATTAAGTCCTTCGTTTGCTATAAAAAAAAAACTAAATACTTTCTACGATCCGACAGGGCTCGAACCCGAGACCCTCGCATTCCAAGTCGTGCACCTTATGCAATATGCCACATCATGCCTTAGAACAGTTGAGGAAATTACATGTCTAATTTAAATTCAATTAGTACATTCAAAGGCGAAAAATTATTTGCTCGGGTAATTCGGGTAATTTCAAAAGAAAATAGTCGTTTGACCCAAATGAAACATCGATTGTATCGAAGGAAGTTTTAAAAATATCAGTTTAATGCAAATGGAAAATTGCATTCATTTCAAACTTTTTAATGATTTCCAAATTAAAATGTCGTTTAGAAAATATCCAAACGCATTTCGTTTAAAAGAAACTGAACCAAAACGAATTATTTCTTTGGGTATGAAAATAATGTACATAAGTATATTGAAATTCATCAGCCTTGAAATTTCACTTCAACCAAAATTTTCATATTTCCGTTAATTTTATTGAGACGCTCCAATATCATAAATCACTAATAGCAAAATATACAGTAGAACCCCATTAAGAATCACACCTTGCATTTTTTATTCACTAATTTCTAAGAACTGCGGCATTCAAGTTTTTGGCTTTTCCCTGTACGAATATGCGAAAATTGAAGAGGTGTCTAAAAAATAGCCATAGGCATTCAATTCTTACGAGAGAATAGAAAAGCGAATATTTTTGTTTCTATTTATCTATGTACTTGCCAAATTTCAACAAATTCAAATGGTCAGTTATAATTTATGAATGAATTCCATAATCGCGCACACTCCCAATTCTTTCCTTTTTAGCTAAGTTGCCAAGTTTCAGGCGAAATGGGCATGCGTATTAAATGAATGAATTCCTTATTCGCGCATTCTTCAAATTACTTCTTCGTCCTGCGCACACTTTCGAGCTAAGCCAACGTGTCGAATCATACGCCCAAACACGCAATCCAGCATGTTGCAGCTCGGTAGCTAATAACCACCGCGTATCATTAGAAACCTTAAGAGAATCGATTCACTACTTTGGAGGCTCTTTATATCTATACGCTTTGGATACACTTTGTCCCTATGCCATTTCGTCTCACATCACAAAGCGAATGCTGATTGAAAACAAAAATGCCAACGCGAGTGCGAGAAACGGCGTAAATGGACATTTATCGAATGAATTGTGCGTTTGCTTATGCGCAGAGAAAAAGGGATGGAAGTTTTTTTATACTTGTGCGCATGCAAAGGCTGCTTCACGATACGAAGAAAAAATAGCCGAACACAGTGTGCAATATTTGACTATTTCAAATCTTTCTTCAGACAAGTTCTATTTTTACTTATTATTGATATAATTTTTTATAGTAAAATAAAAATTAAATGTTATCAATTTGTTTCTAGACATTAAGAAAGCTATTTTGCCGAATTTTATATTCATAATTATAGTTCATGAAAATGTTTTCATAAACTGAAAGTAAGAGAATCGATATTTCCACACTGTATCATACTTTTTGAAATTTTTTTTTAGTAGGATAGCTTGAAATGAGCAAAATTCGTTCGCAGAGGACGATGGAAGGGAAAAGAAGTTCTATATGTTTGAGCATAAGAATGCTTGTATGTATTTAAAATGGAATGATTCAGCTTGTTTACATTCGATGGTGCAAATACGTTGTCCGTTGAAGACCCATAAAAAAGTTTTTTGAAAATTTCAATTTTGCTATTGACTTCAACTTTTTTTCTCTTACATTTAAATTTAATATTTTGGTAATTCACAAAAATCCTTAAATTTATTGAACAAATTTCAATATAAAGGCAATTCAAAAGTCTTCTTAAATTCATTTTTAATTTGCCCCACCTATAGGGAGTATTTTTACAGCTGAAATTACAAATTTCAGCAGCGGATAAATTTAAAAGAGATTTTAGAAGACGTTGTAGATTATATAATTTTTAATATCAAAAGTAAATTACATTAGCATCAGAAAAACATCAGAAAAAAAATTTTTTCGATTGCTAAAAATTAACATTTCGTAATAGAAATGCTTGGACCCTAAGCCCGAAAAAATTTTAAGTAATTAAAATTAAAATATAAAAAGGGTCGAATTAAATCTAAAAAAACTAGCACATATTGTTACAAAAGGTAATCGACCAGGCTTCGACTTTTTCTCATTTAGCGCCGCGAAAGTCACCCTACAGAACCATACGGTAGTGACTTTGCATTGGTCACGTAGAAACAGGAAAACAACATAAGTGACCGACTCGAAAAACGATTTTTGAATTTTTCAGCGGCCGAAAATTGCAAAGGCACACAACGGCCAAATACAAACGTACGTATGTACATTGGCGCACACACAAACTCATATATGCGCATAAGTGCGGCACGCAATTGAAAGAATAACAGCACAAGCGTTGGACTGCCGAAAAACTATAAGGAAGAAAACCGCCCTGCAGTAATTGAGACTCACCCCCTACTCACCTATGGTGCACCTCAAAAAGACTACAATTCCCCACATAATTTACTTTACATGCATTCAACTCACCTCTTTAACATGGGGCCTACATTAAAAAGAGAGTAGTGCATGTAACACTCACCCCATGGTGAGACGTTTTGGGTGAGTTGGAGGTCAATTGACGATTTTGTTTATTTATGGAAAAAAAAATTTTATTATTTGTTTTTTTTTCTTCTTGTTTTTACTTTTTTATTTTTTTTTTTGTATGTTTTTAATCTTTTTTTTTGTTTAAACATTAGTTATGTTTTTTTAATTCTCTCGTCTCGAACGATACCTCGAACCGCTGATCTCTGGTTGGTAAGTCTGCGTCTTAACCATTACGTAAACAAGGAAATTTAATATGTTGATCAAAATGCTGACTTGAGTTTTTGGTTGCTCAAGTTATTGTGAATTAAAATTGAATTTTTCATAGCAACAATTTTTCAATTGAAAAATTAATACTTAAATAAAAATTTAATTATGAAAAAATACTTACATATTAAAGAAAAATTTTGTATTTTTCAAAATTAACTAATAAAAAAAATTAATTAAAATTTGAACTTAAAAAAAAAACTCTAGGCAATAGAGAAGAAAAAAAATGTCCAACCGAGCCAAGATCGAACCTCGACCTGCGTGGTTGCTGAGCGAGAGTCTTACCCTTTACGCTAATCAACTCTTGACGGTACGCCGATCAGAATGCGAACTTAAAGCAAACAACAACAAGCGCACAGCAAGAGTACACAAAAAAATGAACTCACCGCCCCTCGATCTTTACGGAACAGTCAGCGGTGAGACCTATAGAGGTCGACCTTAGGTTAGACGTGCTCCATAGTTTTTATGGTCTAGTTGCTAACAGTCTCACCTAAGGTGGGTCCTATTTTGCAAACTGACCGCTCGTTTACTACAGGGCGGTTCTCAATGCGTAAAGGCGAGAAGTCAGATTTTCGTTTTTGTTTTGATCCTTTCATGAATTGCTACGTTTCGCATTGTCTTTCTTTCCTCGATTTCATGATTTTTGAGCGTTTCAGTTTTCAAAGCATAGTGTATCGTAATGCGGAGGCCTGCATCGGGAATGAGTGAAAAATGAAATTAACGATAGAGTACGTTGGCGGCTCTTTATATATTAAATACTCTTTCGGACTAGTTGTGGTCTTTTTGAGGTGCACCATAGGTGAGCAGGGGGTAAGTCTCAATTACTACAGGGAATTTTTTCGCAGATAGAATGTCCTATCATCGATTTAATAGACGTTATCGCGTCAAAAAAAAAACCAATTGGGAGTTGAATCCAGTGCTCCTCGCATGGATATTTGACATCTCAGCAAACTAAGCCGCCCCCGTGGCCAAGATTGATCTAGTTTTTAACACATATTGTAGTTTTTGTTTTTTTTTTTTCTTTATAGCATTTTCAAGTGTCAGGTTTTCCTGTCTTCGAAAATCGATTTTTGCTTTCTTCGAAAAAAGCAAAACTGTGTCTTTTTCATAAGGGGCTGTCCATTAATTACGTAAGGGCGATTTTGACCATTTTTGACCAAATAAACTCATGAGTTTAGGCATTCGTTGCTGCAACCCTTACATTTTACTACTTTTTCTCACAACATTGAAATCAGCTGTTTAGCTGTTTGCAAGTTTTAAAATATTTGAAAGTGAAATGGAAGAAAATGTAAGTAGATATTTTGATGAGAATTTTAAGTTATTTTATTTCTTTAAGAATTTATCCATTTGGTAGGACAAAACTGAAAACCAAAGGGCTTTAAAGCGGAAAAGGTGGAGCATGGAAAACGACGAAGCCGTCGTTGAAATATGGCGTGAACATGAGGCGGATTTGAGGAGGAACAAAAGAAACTCCCACGTATATGCTGAAATGGCTGAAAAAAATGGGTATGGCATTTACGCCACATGAAATTTTCACGAAAATACGCAATCTGCGACAAAAATATAGGTAAGAATTGACTAATGGCTAATTTGTAGTGTAATTAATTATTTTGCTTTATTTCTTTAGAACGGAAAAGAAAGCAATAGGGCCCTCGGGAGGTAGCCCATCGCAGTGGCCTCTATATTCAAAAGTCCATGAAATAATTGGCGGTCACACTTCTAATAACAGCCTCATTTTGTAAGACATAAACTTAACATTGGTGCATTAATTGTATATTTTATTACTTTTAAGGAGTTTCAAACATATTCCTCGGTAACTTCCGTACCATCCCCCCAGTCGCCGATAATGTTTGAACCACTGTCGCCCATGTCCATATTGGAGGAAACCCCGTCGACATCATCTGGATCGTCGAGCCTAAAAAGAGAGGAAACAAAAATGATAAAGAAATGTTTGCATTTATTAAAACTCAAAGTGATAAACAGCTAAAACTATTGTTACGTGGCTAGTCGCGGGAAACTGAAAAGAAAAATTGGAAAAAGAAAGGAGACATTAGCAAAGAAAATATTTTTTTATTATTTATTACTACGATCCAAAAAAAAAAAAAAAATATATATAAATAAAAATTAAAATAAAAAGCAAAAATAAACAAAAAAAAAAAAAAAAAAAAAAAGGAAAGTGCCACGGAATTCAATGCCTTATTTTTTAAGTGTGGGGATGAGTATAAAACATAAAACAACCACATACCAAATACAAAAAAAAAAAAAAAAGGAACAAAATGCAATACCTGATTCGTTTCAGCATGTTCCAGGACCAAACTCTTTAGAGACCGATTGGAAATTTCGGCCCAGAAGTTCCGAGAATCAGCAGCCATTTTAAATGGTCGCAACGCCGTACCTTAGCCTTACCAAGCGATGTAATCGAGTGGCAAGACCCAAGGACTAAGCGTATAAAGCTTCGGCCCATGCCGCCGACCAAGAAGAATGAGAAACAAAACCTCATCGATACGTTCTTAGAGCCTGAACAGGCTAATCATGCCTCAATGCCAGCAGCAGCACCAGAAATACCAGCAGCAGCACCCGAAATACGAGCAGCAGCACCCGAAATACCAGCAGCAGCACCAGAAATACCAACAGCAGCGCCAGCACACCAACATCAGCACCTGCAGTGGACGAGATTGCCTGAGCCTAGACGGACATGATCATGAATTATGGGAGGATGACTGGGGAGGCTTGGAGCACGAATATCTGAAGCAGCATAAATGTAAAAAACGCCCATAGATATATAGGCAAAGAAATATGTCATACCTGAAGCAGAGTTACAAGAGAAAATTCCACGGATACTTGTCGAAGTAGTAGAACTGACGATACGCCGACATCCCACAAGCGCCTGAAAGTAATAAAACAGGTCAATGAAAAATTTACCAAAAAAATATACGCGATAACACGTACAACATAGCTCCCCGAGAGACACCGAAAAAGGGAATCGCCAACACGTCCCGATTGACTCCGCAAGCACCAAAACGTCAGCTCTGCAAAAATTGTAAATGTAAAATAAGATGAATGTTAAATGAATATGGATAGAAAAAAAAAAAAAAAAAAAAAAGAAGATGAATTGAATTATAACTAGAATGAATTTAAATTGAAACTAAAATAAAATGAAAATTTGTAATTAAAATGAATTAAATTAGAACCAAGATGAATTAAAATAGAATAAAATGTTTTAATAATTCTAAAAAAGGGATATAATCCATGAGCAATATGCATAAATAACAAATTTGAAGGTCAATAAGAAATTGCTCATGCATAAGTAAACCCTGGTAACTCTAGCCTTAAGATCTGATACTTAGCTTTAAATTGTCTCCTTCACACGAAAGATAGCTAAACAGCGGCAACTGGCACCCCATTCCTGGTTCTTCCCCGTATGCGTTGGGGGTAATTTGAAATCACTATCACTTTAAAAAAAAAAGAAAAACACAAAACACACGAAACTGCTTCAATCTATTCAACAAAAAAACATGTTTTTTACATTTTTTTTAAAACGCAATTGTCAAAATCCGAAATGACAGATCAAAAATGAGAGAGGCACGAAGGGCCGAAATAAAAGGGAAGTAAGGATCATAGAAAAGGGACAAATATACAAAGAAACTGGAAGGGCACCCAGGGTTGCACCTTTCTGCAGAAATCTAGTTTCAGATAAATACAAAAGCTCCAAATGAAAATGAAAATGAAAATGAAAGGAACGGGAAAAATTGTTGTGTATATCCTTGCTATTAGCAAATTGTTGTTGGGAAAATAGAACTATATAAGTCAGAGCATGTTCCTACGAAAGTTAGTTTTTGATTTCAAGTTTAACTTGGAACATCCAACTGGTCTAACAGCAAAGAATTTAATTCTTTATAATTGAAAGGTGATTTAATCAACCTTTTCAGGTAAAGAATCCAAAGGGCATTTTCCTTTTCCGTGTAAAGAAAAAAAAAAAATATATATTTTTTATATACATATAAAAAAAAAAAAAAAAAAAAAAAAAAAATAAAACTGCTTGTTATGAAAAATTCTTTTTGTTCAGCAACGTCTCAAATGCTTCTATTCCACATTTTTCAGTTCCTTTTTGTAACTCAAATTCAAAACCCATGATAAATAAATAGCAAGGAAAAAGAGACGGGATCAAATTAGCTCATAGGGAGTTAAGATTTCCAGTTTTCCCTTTTCTTTTTTTTTTTCTCTTTCGTTCTTTTTTTTCCCATCACTCCTCTCCATGCATTAAAACACGTTCAGTCAGCAAATTGTTTTCGTTTTACCGCTAGAACCACTATTCCTTTTTGTCTTCCCGCCAGAACCGCTAAGATAGCTGATCTCATTTACGCGAGTCGATCATTTTTTATACCAGCGTAAGCGGGGTATATTAGTTTTGTGCAAATTCTTGTAACAGGGGAATTAAAGCTCCGGAGCTATAGAAAAAATATATAGAAATGATCAGGATCAAAAACTGAATCGATTTAGACATGTCCGTCTGTCCGTCTGTCCGTCTGTCCGTCTGTCCGTCCGTCCGTCCGTCCGTCCGTCCGTCTGTCCGTCTGTCCGTCTGTCCGTCCGTCCGTGTCGGATCTCCTCCGAAACGGCTGGACCAATCAAGTCGAAATTTGGCACACAGGTATATCGGGATCCGAGTATGATCCTAAGTAAAAAGGGAGACATCCGCCCCACTGCCAGCCCACAAATGAATATAATGTGTTTTCAGTTAAAATGCTTGTAACTTGCGAACAGTCAACACATTCCTTGATATTTTGGTGTACTGGTAAACTACGAAAAGGGACATATCCTGGCAAAAAATGGACGCCGCCCTCCTCGAGCCACGCCCACAAATAAGCCCAAAAATAAGGCTTATCGTAACTTGTGAAGTAAAAGGCGTAGAAGCTTCAAATTCGCGCATAGGTTGCCTAAGGCAAATGAAAGGTGTAGGAACAAAAATTTATGTAGCCCGCCCACTGCCCCCCACAAAGAGAATTTTCATAACTTCGAAGTAAAAGGCGTAGAAGCTTCAATTGCAACATAGGTTCACCAAGACAAATGAAAGGTGTAGGAAACTTTTTTTATGGCCCCCCACTGCCACGCCCACAAATGAATTTTTTTCGTAACTTCCGAAGTAAAAGGCGTAGAAGCTTCGAATTCGCAACATAGGTTCACCAAGGCGAATGCAAGGTGTAGGAAAAAATTTTTGTGGCCCGCCCACTGCCACGCCCACAAATAAAGTTTTTCGTAACTTCCGAAGTAAAAGGCGTAGAAGCTTCAAATTCGCAACATAGGTTCACCAAGGCGAACGAAAGGTGTAGGAAAAAATTTATGCGGCCCGCCCCACTGCCACGCCTACAAATGAAGATTTTTTCGTAATTCCGAAGTAAAAGAAGTAGAAGCTTCAAATTCGCAACATAGGTTCACCAAGGCGAATGAAAGGTGTAGGGAAATAATTTATGTTGCCCTCCCACTGCCACGCCACAAATAGAGAAGCAAAACATAGTGCGCTCGTAATGTCGGGACGCTGGGTATTTCAAAGTCGGGCTTGACCGACTTTACTTTCTTACTTGTTTTTTATAACAAAGCATTGAATATTAAGAAATAGAATTAAATCATTGTAAAATTAAAAATGTATGCATGTATGCGAACCACTGAAGGTTGTAAGATAAAAATTTAAAATTTCTTTAAAAAAAAAAAAAAAAAAAAAAGGAAAATTTCTTTTTCAAAAATTATAAAAAAAAAGCCAAAAATATGAATCAATCAAATTGGTGAAGTTTCTTTATTGAAGTTTGACAAAAAAAAAAACATAATGTGGTAAATATTAAACCCTAGATTTCCTGATAGGGATTAAGGGTGTCTCAAGACGACCAATGGACAGACGAACGATACGATTAACAGACACAACGTACGGAATAAGGGGGTACGCTCAAAATTTTAAACTTGGAGCATAGCGTACTCACAGGACTGGTACCGCAGTGAGTACCCTGGGTGGGCCGCTCCTGACTTCGGACAGTGACGTTAGGTGGAGTGCTAGATGGGTGGGACCTTTTTTTTGTAGGATAGTAGGATGAATGAACGAATGAATGAGGATGGATGGGAGCGTCTGACGGGTGAATGAACTGAAGGATGGGGCTTTTCTGCAAGGATTAAGGTGTGCATGCTAAAATTGGACAGTTTAGGTATTTGTGTATCCCTACTTTCTTCCATTTCTTCCTTTTACTTACCTTCTCTATTTTTTTTTTTCTCTCCTTTTGACAAATTTCTTTTTGTATCATTATTAGTTTTTTTGTATTTTTTTTTGAATCCACCTTATCGCACAATTATTTCGTTTAGCTGATTGGGTTGGATGTGCGGGGTGACAAAAGCCTACGCCCAAATACGGCGAGCTAGCCGCTATGCCACGTGTCGAACCGCCACTGCCCACAACAAATGACCATCAATCAGTTACACTATGTTATTGGAAAAACATAAGCCAGGACTTTAAAAGATTTTCTTAAACAACAGGACAAGAACGATAAGCAATTAATTGATGTGTTAAAAAAAATTGCAGAAAAATAAATTCAGTTTTTTAAAGTTTTAAGCGACCAAGTTGATAATTTATTTTGTTTTGGACTAGGCTTTTTTGGTCAATTTTGTCTTAATGCAATTCAATTGGAAGGAATTGAAATTTTAATTTTTCAATTCCATAAGTGAAAATTTACCAAAAAAGCATAGTCCGAAATAAATTAAGTTTTGTTGTAACCCTAATAATATCTTTGCGAAAATATTACTTACAAAACATGCGTGCAATGGCATCGCGAATATTGTTTGCGTCCTCATTATTCTCGCCCATTCTTGTGAAGTGGTTAGGCTGAGGTTGTTGGGCATTTGCATGTACTCATCAGTCCAAGCTTGTCAACGTTGTCACACTCAGTTTTAAAAAAATTGTGTAAAAGACAACACGCTTTGATAACAAGGTTACAGTTCTTCGGAGCTAATTCTAGCCCTTTTCCCAATTTCCTGAACCGTGATTTTAGTTGCCCGAACGCGGGCAATAACACGGCGACATCTGCTTAGCCGATAATTAAAATTTTTTTCAATTTCCGGTTGATTTGTCTTGTATGGATACGGCTTCATCAGATATCGCGATAATCTGAATGCCGATTCACCAATCAAAAGCACCGGAATCTTTCTGTTGCTTATTACTTATTGTGCAGATCACAATCTGTAGTAGACTCATGATAACGGTTCAAAGAGCTGTTTTCAAAGACGAATGAATCATTGTTTCGGCCGGTAATCCAATATTTAAGTATGTAACATACACCTGTATGAACGAAAAAAAATCATAGATTTTTGTCCCCATACTTCAAAATGTAATTACCTGTGATCACAAGAAGCCAATAAAATAGTGAATACCACCCTTTATAGTTGTAGTAAACAACGGCATCAGATTTTTGTGGCTGCATCTCTATGTGACATCCATCTTCAAAAGAGAATTTTCATGAAATACTTTTGTTTATAATTACTTTAACAAAACACCTATAGCTCCAAAACATTGTGGGAATCCTAGATCTTCGAATCTTTTACCACTCTCTCGATTTCTTCATCAGTGGGGTGGGTACGAAGAAATGTACTCGCCCAAGTTATCGCACACAGCTACTGCGAATTCGAGCACAATTTCTGCGACTGTGCTCAGTCCAACTCCAAATAAATTGGAGACCGTGCGATATTCCGCTGAAGAGCCCAATACGTACAATTCCAAATTGCTACTCTTTTTTCAAGGTTTATTGACGGTCTAAAATATGTGTCCCGTTTTTCAATGGACTTCACAAGTTGGCATAGCCTCTCAAATGATTTCCTGCTGATGCGGAAATTGTCCCGAAACTTGTAGTCGTCCATAGCGGGAACATCGTGCTCCCAAAAATGCTGTGACGGTCCTGCAGAACACAATGATGGTGGGTATATTCATTTATGCTATTTTAGGTACTTCACGTTTCTAAGCTCTTCTTTGAGTGAATTCCTTCTTATAAACTACTGCGCTTATTCAACATTGATGTCAACAAGCTAATTTTCAACTCATCGCAGCAGCTTTTATTTTCTGGAATTTCCGCCGTCTTAATATAAGCATATCGTTAGCTTCGGATAGAAAGGGCGTCACTCATTTTTTTTTTAAAACGAGATTTTTGCATTTTCTGATGGTCGACTCTCAAATACACCCCCTCCAAAAAAAATTGACGACCTTTGATTGAAAATACCGAATTATAGTTACTTTTAAAAAAGCCCTAACTCATAGCGAACAATTTTGCGAAAGAAAAAAGCCCTAACTCACAAAAAGACGTTCAACTACGCCAGTGATGGCGAGACCTATAAAACTAACATTCATAACTGTGCGTGTGCATTAGGGTGATGACTTTTTTTGAAACTCTTTTCCTGTATCATAGTACGATCAACTTTTATTAAAGACTTCATAAAAACTAATTTTAAGGTTATTTTGTAAAAATGTCACACATCAAGTCATTTTAAAAATTTAATTTTTGATTTTTTTCCAAATTTTTTATGTTACTGTAAGCAGAGTAGCTCCTAGGGGGTCAAATGTAGGACCAACTACCATTATTTTTTTATTCCCAACAATTTATCCAAAATACCTTCCCCCTATCGCCACTCCTTAAGGGGGCTCCAATACAAAAGTAATTTTTTTTATGAATTTTCCCCCCACTGTCCTAACTAGCCCCAGAGTGCCCCTAGAGGAGTCAAATGTTTGACCGACACCCATTAACTTTGTCTCATTAACATTTTTTCCCAACATACTGCCCCCTATTCCCCTCCTTAGGGGGTCACCCTACAAAATTACCTTAATTTTATCACAATTTCAGACAAAATGACTGTCACTACAGTCAAACCCCTCCTAGCGGGCTGTATATATGACCGACCCCCATTATTTTTTTACCCCTAGTATTTTCTTTAAACATACCTACCCTCTATCTCCCCTCCTTAGGGGGGTCCCCATACAAAAATAGGCTTAAATTAAAGAAAAAAGCCTCACGAACTTCAATCTGTTATAGATGCCGTAGGAACAAGAACGAGCATGTTGAGTATGTATATTCGAAAAATTTACAAAATTACCTTTTAAACGAGCCTAATATGAAGAATATTGGATTCGTTTTTGGTATGTTTTAATAATATGTTATAATTATTATTTTTTTTTAAACTGAATTTTGGGTTCCATCCCCTAACTGGCCAAATAATGACCCTAGTAGAAAAAAAATAAATTTTCTACTCAAATGCCGCAAACCTCAATCTATGACGAGTTCTTTGAGACTATAACCATTAAAATCGGTTAGTGGTTTCTATTCATAAAATTAATTCAAAACAAATATTTTTTGGAACGCATTATTCACTGTTTTCACGTTCCTTTCTTAAGTCTTTGCATGTCTCTCTTGGTCTGTATACATGCAAAGACTCAAGACACGAACGTGAAAACAGTGAATAATGTGTTCAAAAAATATTTGTTTTGAATTTATTTTATCAATAGAAACCACTAACCGATATTATTGGTTATAGTATAGTGCTGGATCGCATCTTATAATTTTATTTATATTTTAAACTTTGCGTACAAAGACCTAACTCACGTGTTTTGAACGAAAATTGATATCAAAAAGCCCTAACTCAGAAAACTGCTCGAAACACAGAAAAAATAAAAATTCAAGCCTAAAACAAATTTCGTGCGTAGTATTTAATTGACTTTGCGTTTAAACTTTTTTTAAATATCTAACCTTTGCGATTTTATGAAGTTTTTTCCTTCTCCTGTAAAGTAGCAAAATAATGAGTTACGCCCTTTCTATCCGAAGCTATCGATATATAATGCTGCGTTTTCCATTTTGCTATCCATTTAAAAATTTCTTGTTCACGAATTATTGCTCTGGGGGCGACAAATTTTGTGCAAAGCAATCAAAACAAAAAACAGCTGCTTAAGCTTATAAATGCAGGTATTGACAGTCTGAAAGGGTGTTTTCTAAATTCAACTTAAGCTTCTAAAATCAGATTTTAATTTGACAGTCTGGAAACCATATTAGAGAAGTACGAAAGCTATTTCTACAATGCACGAAACCGTTTCGTAAACAGTACGAAAGTCACCAAGTCAATGTTTGTTTTTTTGTTAAATTTAAATTTAAAAAGAAATAAAAATAACAATTTTTCGCGGTAGGGCCTGACCGAACGAATACGTATGACACTTCACAAAACTGAAGTAAGGCGACCAGCGTCACAAAACTGACGTGGTCGAAGTGGTTAAGATGCCTGACGAAGAACGCCGTAAGCTGGGTTCGAAATCGATCGCATCGGCTTTCTACATTCGGCAATCAGAAAATGTTTTTTCCTGATTGTCTAAGATTTACTAATTAAAATGGTTAATATTAATATGGAGAATTATGGACAAAAAGCTCGAATGTTGATATTTGTTATATTTTTGTTTTGCTTGCAAACTCTTTTCGTCTTTTTATTAATTGTGGTTTGAAGCTGTTGCTAGCAAGCATCATTTTTTCGAGAAAATTTAGGAGGTAAGATGCCTTATAAATATAAAAGAAATGTGCTGAAAAGGAGTAAGGAAATAATTAAATTATTAAAAATTATATATTTAAAAATGGTTTCAAACAATGGTGGCCGCTTTGTCAAAAACTGCTGGCTCAAAAATTTCACGGACTCCTTGGCGGAAAAATTTTCATGGAAAGGAACGGCCGAAAAAACAAGTATTCAAGCCTTGAATATAACTGTTTTAATAAAAAGTAAGAGATAGCAACACATGTAAAGTTGTAAGGTTTATGAATTATATGTTTTTTTTTGTCTTTTGAATAGATGCAAGAATCGAGCGTGGGTTGGAAGAGGAACATTTGGCCCACGAGAGCAAATCTTTTTTCCAGTTTGCTAAAAACCGCCAAAAGCAGAGAGATAAGGATAAGCCGAAAAGAATGAAGAAATTTAAAAAACTAAATGGAAAAACAAAATATATATGTATATATTCCTTATTTTAAAAATTAAAAACTTTAAAAAACTATTCGTTGTAGCTATCTTTTTATTTTCTTCGGGAAATCATTTATTTCTAATTTGGAAATAAATGAAGTTACAAGTTTATCACAAGCTTTCGACCTTCTTTATTATATGTTTATTACCAAGTTTATTTCCAAATGTTTTCCGAACATTAATACAATTGTAGAATAAGGGATCACTTTTGCTTATCCAATAATTGAAAGTAAACAAGTTACAATACTTACGATAAAGATTTTCCAAACGCTATATTTACAAATGTAAGTTTATAGCAAGTTTGTAGTAAGTTTATATTGTTTGTTGGGATATCACTCCAAGAACACACGTTTTTCATACATTTTCGATTCCAACACCTATAAACTACACTATCATAAACAACAAAGCTTCAAACAGATTTGGAGGAGTATCTCTTTTAATACATTTATCAGTTCAACACCCACAAATAGAAACAAATGATTACATAGAAAACATATCAATCAAAATAGCTTCCAAAAAAAAAATTGGTGTTTGTAAAGTCAATTTACGGACGAAAGTTTTACGTGATAACGTCATAAGAAAACACTCATTATGTACATAAAAGGGACCATTCAAGTATCACGTACGCTATTTTTGGCGATTTTTCAAACTCCCTCCCTTAGACGTATTTAGTTAAATGTTAGAAAATAGGCCTCATTTTTAATTTTTTTTTGGCGATTTGAATATAAGTATTAAATAAAAAATAAAAATTATACTTCAAGTTTTAAAGTAAAAATGCATATAAAAGTTTTCAAAATCAATGTCATAAATATTTTCGATCCCTGTCAGTGCTCGGACTACTACCACTTTGATGGTAGCTCGACCACCACTATTTGCACTATTACCACTTCTACCACGCTACGTCCAAATCTACCGCTTTTTATTTTACTTATTTATGTCTTTGTGTTATTCATTTTATGATTATTTAGAATCATTGAGAGAATAAAAGATGTGCGTCAATGTTATGTGTTATTGAAAAATATTTTCGCAGCTTCCTTTTGTCAAGAATGTTGTCAAGAATGCCAGTAATGGCGCTAGTGTTGAAACAAAATGAGTAAATACTACTTGATATCGAATACTTTTAGTCGATACTGAGTATATTTTGTACTCAATACTTCAATCAGTACTTACTCATAATATTTTCCTTGTATTAGTGCTGCAAATTTGAGGGGTTTTCCCCTTTTTGAGCGACTTTTTCGATTTCATTTTGAAATGGATTTTTCGTAAGTGCGGTTTCAGACACGCCGATTTTTGGCCGATTTTTCTAAACGATTTTTCCGGAATCTCTTTTGTTAAACCGTTCTATCGGCGAGACTTTTTAGACACAACGATTTAAAAAATATTTTCATTAATAACACAGGCCGACAAAAACATTTTTTGTAAAAGCTTCTTGAATAACTATAGCCAAGTCTTATATAGTTTGGGCTGCTGAAATTTTAATGCAATATACATCTCTGTGAAAGGAATTCAAATGAAAGACTTACTAATTTTTTCGATTTGGAGCCCGACGACGAACTGCGACATGGTCTCTCATCGCTAGGTATGTCAAGGGATTCCGAAAAATTTGGGTACTCCTGTGAGAAGTTAATGACAAACAAAATTATTAAATTCAAGCTAGATAGTTTCGTTCTAACTCCACTATTATGTATTTAGTTTCACCTTTTGGGCACGGTAAGAGTCGTTCATATCAACATCAAAACTACCTCTACCAGTTCCTTTATTGATCTTTTTTTAGAAAATTAACAAGACCACGGTGCACAGTGGCTCGAGTGCGGCCAAAAAGGAAAAAAATGAAATGATAAATTTCAAATTATTTTTAATGTCAATCTATTGGAAATAGGTCAACTTGAAGACATCAGATCGCTTTTAACAAAAAATTCTGTTGTAAGTAAGTATTTCAGCCCATCGAAGTTGATTGACGAAAAAAAAAATTTTCCATGAATTTTTATATGCAAATCTGTGGTAGTTTCAAATAAAAATGGTAGTTTAATAGCTGCTATTATTTAAAAAAAAAAACCAGTATTATGATAAAATAGGTGTTTATTGTATACAAAAACCATTATTTCCAACATGCTTTCAACATATGCTAAGTCCCGTTACTTTTTGTGAAATGCGTTTTAAAAGTGAAAAAAAAAAATCTTTCGAAAACTTTGAAATTGAATAAAAAAAAAAACTTATCAAAACTTATCGAAGAAATTCACAGGATCAATAGTGAGTAATTTAAACTCTATAATAGCAAAAAAGAGAATGTGCGATGAGGTGCGACAAGCTAAGTTTTTCGTTCATTTCTAGTGTCATCTTCTCTAAAAATTAGCGAAATTTTTGAAGTCTGGTGGCTGCATTGCAGGGGAAAGCTACATAAAGATGCTGTCGAATTGGTTTGAAGTTTTTTGAAATCAAAAGTTGGCGAAGAAAAAGATCTTACTAAATTTCGTAAAAAGACTGATTTACTTCTGTTGAAATTTAAGGCTCTTTGGGCTGCTTCCCGGAACCTTAACTAAGGATAAAAGGATTTGTGTGCAAAACTAGTCAAGTTATGATTCCAAGTAGCTTGCATTTGTATGAGAAGGGGAATAGAAGTGGATAGATTTCTAATAAAAAAAAAGCGAAAGTTTCCATTCAAAACTGAATGTATTGTTGAACAGCAAGGATAATTTCAGGAGCGAACGGGCGAAAGTGCTGCAATTTTTTCGTTGAATTTTCATGCATTTTCGCTGCTTTGCAATTTGCGCTTGTCGTCGTTTGGACCTAAAATTTTTTTGATTTGTAATAAATATATATTTTAGGTATTGAAATCCATAAATAGTTTATTAAATTTTTTAATAAGGTAAGAAAATTCTATATGAAGAAGTGCACCATAAAACTGTGAACTTTGAAGGGGTACAGTTTTTGAAGGGGGCTAGGTACCCCATAAAAATTTTGGGGTCTAAGTTTTTTCTCTCTAAATAACATTTGGACCAAATCTCAGCTTTCTAACACTAAAACTGTGGAAATTAGAAAATCACTTTATATGGGAGGTGCAGTGGGCGGAATTATATGAAAAATTCAAAATTTCTTAATTTGGCCCATAGTAATACTCCTACCAAATTTCGTTGCTCTACGACCACTCCTTCTAGTTTTGGCCACAGAGTATATGGAGTCGCGACACTGTGCGGTGCAGATATGTTTCCACAATGAGGTAAACCCAAATTTTTGTTTATTACATTACTCACGTTTTCAATGTTGGAAGTGGAGTTCCTTATTTTAATGTGCTGTTTTAAAAAGCTTAGGTGGTGGTAATACCAAATTGTGGGCACATAAATATCATCTAATCCGGAACCGCTTTTTTTTCGATTGGCTTACCAGCCGATTTTCTCTCACATATGTGGTCCTTAAATTCGAAATTTTTTTTTTTACATCTTCTATGCTTAATTTTGAGTTGAATGGCTGCAATTTCATCAAAATTTGATTTAGAGCGTTAGCCTTTTTATCTCTATTCAAATAATCTTTTGATGAAATTTCATATAAGCACGAATGCTCCTGGAAATTGGAAATTAAAGTTTCCACCATTTCAACAGTCCATTTTTTTTCCATTGTACAAACGAATGAAAAATTTGATTTCAAAGTAATCCGCTATTTCGTACGTCGATTTCTTCGAATATTAAATGTAACGTCTAGTATTGTCAAACGCAAGCACAAAAGCGAATACTGTAAGAAGGAAATGTCAAAAATCGTCGCAAAATCGTTGGTACGAACGATTTGTACTCGCTCCCTTCCGTCACCCCTCCCTCGCCAACAATAGAAAAATCGGCGAGCTAAATCGTCCAAAAATCGCCGTGTCTGAAACCGCACTAAGCATTTTCCTAGGAAAATGGATTTTTATAAATTATCTAAAGGTTAAACCTGCGCCAAATTATTGGCAGCATTGCCAAGAACCAGTAATTCAAAAAGAAAGTCTATGGCCTGGATTCATTTTACGCGCAAGTGCAAAGTGCCGTATTTGTTTTAAAACACTGAAGTATTGTGTTACCTGTATTATGATGGGGTAAATACCAAGAGTCATAAAAATTTGCTTAATCTTGAGCAAATACTACCCAGTATCGATACTTTTGGTTCGATATTTTAGTGGTACCGATACTTTATCTCGATATATTAAATGAGTACTGGTCTCGATACTTTCATGGTATCGTTTTAACACATTGTCAAGAATGTTGTCAAGAATGGCAGTATTGGCGCTTGACGACATCCAATAAATATTGACACATTTTTTTTTTAAAGAAGAGAAAATACCTAAAAACATGTAATGTTCCCAATTTTCTACATTATTAAATCTACAACTTTTTATGCGAATCTACCCCTTCTTCTTTAAAAATCTACCAGCTTTAAAAATTTTCAAATCCGAGCACTGATCCGTGCCTCCGTTTTAATTTTTGCAGGACCTGTTCATAGAAAACGAAATTTTTACCTGGCACAGTGTAGATATATTTAACATGCAGAGTATGATGATGTAGCAATTGTTATTTTCAAGAATTAATCTGCACAATTTATGAGTGCGTGAAAAAATTGAAAAAAATTGTTCGAACAATTTTGTTCCGTCTTATATGTTCATCCCCATAATGCTTATGAGAAATGTAGGCATATAGGACTACAGGTCTATATCTTCTTCTTCCTAATCCCTGCAATGTGTTAGAGCTACGCTGCTTCAACATAGGCATATAGCATGAGGAAAAGAGAAGCACGCTATGGCAGCGAAATCTTTAGCTCTGCTCTGGTGAAATGCATTGCCACTTTTTTTTTATTTTGGGATTTTCATTAATAACTGCTCAAAATACTGTACAAATTAATGCATATAATAAATACATAACATTTCAAATGGCATACCCTGAAAATATGGTTTCTAAGTATTTGGCATATATTTGATAATTTCTTTAGAAATCGTATTACGTATCATCGTAATGATAATGCGGGTATAGGAAGTGTTTAGCCTGATTATTGTCGCTTCAAAGCACTTTTTTACGCAGGGGAGCGGATATAAAAATGGGTATCGGATTTTATTTCGCATACTATATCTTGAAAGTATCGATTTCCTTTAGCCGACGATAGTATCGCTGTATCCGATACTGCATTAGACTTGAGTATTCGCGTTATACCCAAATATCTTGATACTGGTTTCGGATTAAATGCCACATCACTAATAATTAAATAATCAAGGAATCTCAAATATCAACCGGAGAAATATTTTAAATATTTTTTTTATCCTACCCTGTCCACATAACTTTTTGATCACACTATATTCAGCAAGAAATACTTACATTATATGTTACAAATCATAATTCGGTAGCCGTAGTCAAAAATGGTATGTCAATTTATTACAAAATGAAAACATTCTTGCGCACATTTAGCAAATAACTATATCGTCCAAATATATTGTATTAAAGTTCCTCAATAAAATATAGAACTATTTCAGAGCAATATAAAATTTTTTTTAACCGAGCTGACGCCGTGTTTCTTTGATAATTTTCTTGCAAAGTGGCTATCATAGTGCACAACTTTGTGTCTACCCGTAAAATTGTTGTATTTGGTTAAAGAAACTTTCTGGTGAATTTAAAACTCGAATTATAGAGTTTGAATTTACCTATTCCTGCATTAAAAACAGGCTTTTTGATTTTGATGTGCTTTGCCTATTTGGTTCTGATTTAATATTCTTCTAGTTTTGGTTTTTGTGAATTTCTCGAAAGAGTTGAATTTCCTATACCTGCCTAATGGTGAATTTCTTATTAGCGGCAGAGGCTTTTCGACGTCGACAGTTAGACCTACAGTGCTATATGATGTAGGTTGAAGTAATGTATCAAAAGAGTGTATAGCTACTAAGACCTCCAAGGCTGCAAGTATAATGAAGCTAAAGCTGAAGCGGAAAGCTTCACACTAATTGCAGCCTAACGCTCATACCAACGAACAGCGACACGCAAATTTTTAAAATTTCGATAGAGTATGCAGGGTGTTAATGTGGACTGCCAATTAACCCTTCTCTTTCGGTATAACACTTGGCCATCGAAAGATGCAACCGTGACTTTCGCAACATGTTGCATTGAAAGCGAAAGTCATGGCGCCAAGCATTGTCTTGCTCTCAGTCAGTTGTCTTACAGCTACCTTACGAAACAGATTACTCTCTCCCGCGTTACCATTCTATATATACAAAATCGCACACATTTGTGAACTTATATATTCCACCTCATCGCATCTCATCTCATCTACGCCATCATCAACTAACCTTTGCGGATCACCTAACAAATGTAAGATCATCGAATATTTACTGGAATTAATAAAGATATCTTGCCAATTACCTTTTTGCCTCTTTTTTGAATTACTCGGCTGATCCCCGGATTCCCCTCACTTAAACTGAGCTATTTATTGGTCCTTCGAGCCGGATATTTGCCAATCCGGAATTTGGATTTTCCGCATCTACACTTACAGCATCCCTAATAAATCATCCTTTCTCGCTACAGGTGCCAAACGATCACCGCTGAACAGAGAGGATTTCTCACACACACCACACACATCACATTTCTCACACACATCACACACATCATATTTTCAATATCACTATAATTTCATCGAATTCCAGGTGCGTGACTTTTTAATTTTCTTGGTGTTCTTTTTGATAATTCCCTCTCCAATCAAAAATTCAAAAACGACAATTTTAAACGAGAAAAAAGTGCCGTTTTTTTTTACTCCCGTTAGAAAATTAAATCCTTATATACAAAAAAAAAAAAAAAGGAAATTTTCTCTCTCTCTCTCTCTCTCTCTTCTCTCATTATATCGGTATTTTTCCGTTACGAGGAAACCCGCGAAAATTCGGTAATTATATATATACATTACATATATTCATACGAACAACGCACCCAAAGCCCGCCACTGCTTGCTGTTTTTTTTTGGTTTCTATTGTGCTTACGCGCCACTGTTCGTATCCTACAAAGCCTAAGCGCCAATCGTGAGAAAATCGTGTAAAGAAGAATATCAAAAAAGCCGCTTCTTTGTTAGTGTGAAAGAGCTAAAGCGTTTTTCATTTCGTTTTTGCTTCAATTTGATTGCACGGACAAGTGCATTGAACTATTTCGAAAGAAAGTCAAGTGAATTTTTCAAATCAGCCGGTGCTCAGAACAGTGGGCACAGTTTTCTCATTTCGCGAATAAAAATTTTTGACAATCTTTGCACGACTTTCACTCGAATTCCCCTTCATCTTTTCTCACAGAATATAACTATTTAAAACAATTACATAATTAAATAAAATAGAAATGTCGTTCGCAACTTTGTGTGTCCAATTAATTGATTTCGTCGACGCTTTCAATGAACTCCCAAATGCCGCTCATACTACTTTCACTCTTGAAATTCAAAAAAAAGAAATTCAAGCTTTATGGGATTTACTCAAGCGAGAGTACCACTCCACACTCCAAAATGCAACGAAAAAGGGCAAGACTAGCGAAGAGATTTCCGCTTTAAAAAATCAATATAAAGAAAGTTATGCCGCTTTTTTGAAGTGCGTCGCGGAAATGGATGAGTTCTCGTCGAAATCGCTGAACATATCGGATACTATTGGGTTTCACGGTTTTAATCTTCCTAATGATTCTTCACAATTTCATTCGCAATTAAAATTACCTCCGTGTGATACCACTATATTCGAAGGGGATTATCTCTCATGGCCTACTTTTCGGGATTTGTTCACGGCTATTTATATCTCTAATACACGATTGTCGCCTGTTGAAAAATTGTATCATTTAATTCAGAAAACGCGCGGCGAAGCAAATGAAATTGTGAAGAAATGTCCCTTGACTAACGAAGGATTTATCGTAGCATGGAAAAATTTAGTTGAGCGATATGATAATAGGCGCATTCTTGTCAATAGTCAGCTCAAGGTTTTATTCAATCTCAAACCAGTGGCAATTGAATCTAGTTCGGCTATTAAAATCTTACAACGCGACATTAATAATTGTATTTCTACGTTGGAAATGTACAAAATAGATGTTGAAAGCTGGGATGCTATTTTCACGTATCTATGTTCGTCCAAATTGCCAACTCTCAGTTTAGCTCTTTGGGAACAGACTCTCACTAATAAAACTGAAATCCCAAAATGGAAGGATTTAGATGCGTTTCTCACCAATCGTTTTTATACATTAGAATCCGTGTCCGATTTTCGTGACAAGTCAGACTCGGCATCGAATTCTAAATGTCAAGCTCCACCTCCCTCGAAAGGTAACCAATCGGAAGCGCCTAAAACCAATAGAGTTAATGCATATCAAGCAAAAACAAATAAATCAGGTTGTTGTGTGTGTTCATCTCGGGAGCATGCAACAAAAAGTTGTTCTAAATTTCTAGCACTTAGCGTTCAGGAGCGTTTCAATAAAGTGAAACAGAATAATTTGTGCATTAATTGTCTCGCTAATTCTCATTCTTTTAAAAATTGTACCAGTGCTCATAATTGTTCTAAATGCCATAAAAGGCATCATACTCTTCTGCATCGTGACAATGCACCTTTTCAACATAATTCCTTTAATGCTACTCAAAATGCATCTCTTTCTCGACAAGCTCATCCTACACAAGTAACGACGAATTTTCAAAATCCATCTGAAGCTGCCACTGCTTCAAGTAGTGCTGCAGCAGAGAACACTGTCAATGTTCAGTCTCATGTGGCCATTTCTTCGCGTCAAGTTTTGCTTGGCACAGCGATGGTTCATATTTATCATCACGGCGTTGCATATACAGCCCGAGCATTAATCGATCCTGGATCGGAAGGCACTTTCATTACTGAACGCCTTCAAAAATTATTGAAACTGCCTGAAAAAAAGGTGAATGCACAAATTTCAGGAATCAATAGAACTGTCTCCGCTCGTACAATAAAATCAGTTGAGTTTGTTTTAGGATCTCTCAATAATTCTGCCATTCAAATTGAAGTTTCAGGACTCGTTCTTCCCTATTTAACGGCACATATTCCTACCTATTCCCTGGATATTACTCAAATCCAAATTCCCGCTGATCTCAAACTCGCTGACAATCAGTTTTGGAAAAGCAACGAAATTGATATTTTAATTGGTGCCGATATTTATCCTTTCATTCTCCTCAATGGTATTAGGAAAAACGCATGTGGCTCTCTCATGGCACAAAATACAGTTTTCGGATGGATCTTTTAAGGGCCAGTGGGGCTCCAGAAGTCTAACAATATTCGAGTATTTTTGTCGTCAATAAATGAAATTTCACTAAACGACCAAATGACTAGATTTTGGGAAATTGAGGATCTTCCAAAAAAGCCGTTTCTCACTGAAGAAGAAAGATTGTGTGAAAATTTATTTGTAAACACCACTTCCCGTGATTCTGATGGTAGATATGTTGTTCATCTTCCATTTAAATCACTCAATAAAAGCATCGGTTCGTCAAGAGAAATCGCCAAGAGACAGTTTCTGCGCAATGAGGTTCGTTTATTAAAATCTCCCGATGTAAAGGCCCAATATGACAAAGTCGTCATGGAATACCTAGAGTTAGGTCATATGGAAAAGGTCTCGACGCCTGATCAATTTCCACATTATTATTTGCCTCATCACGCTGTTTTTAAGCCAGAAAGCACGACAACAAAAGTTCGTGTAGTTTTCAATGCCTCATGTAAAACGGCAAATGGTAAAAGTCTCAACGACATTCTCTATGTAGGTCCCTCTCTTCAACAAGATCTCACTATTTTAATTGTAAAATGGCGATTATTTCGATTCGTATTCAATGGCGATTTAGAGAAAATGTATCGTCAAATACGAGTGCATGAATCCCACACTCTCTTTCAGCGACTAATCTTTCGTCAATCCCCCTCCGATCCCCTGGAGGAATATGAACTAAAAACAGTTACCTTTGGGGTCAACTGCGCACCTTACTTGGCAATTAGAACTCTAATTCAATTAGCCAACGACGTTGAAAATTCACTCCCTTTAGCAGCAGGTATTTTGAAAAATATGATGTATGTCGATGATGCTCTTGCAGGTGCCCATACTCTCAATGAAACTCTCGAAGCTTTAGATCAGCTAATTCAGGCCACCAATTCTGCTGGATTTACTATGAGGAAATGGACTTCCAACTGCAAGGAAGTTTTAAATGTACTCCCAGTAAAAGATCTTTTAAATGAAGATTTTCTCAAGATTGAAGATTGTAGTTCCACCAAGACGTTAGGTATTCATTGGAATGCCAACTCTGATAGGTTTTTCTTTACGGTTTCTAAGTTCTCGGAAAAACCTTCATACACAAAGAGAGAAGTTCTCTCCATGATTGCGAAATTGTTTGATCCCGCAGGATGGCTCTCGCCGATCGTAATAGTCGCAAAAATTTTTATGCAGAGTCTATGGCTGCAACAAATAGAATGGGATGATGAAATTCCTGCAGACCAAATAAAAGTATGGAAAGCATTCATGGAAAGCCATAAAAATATCGAAAAGATTCGCATTCCACGATGGGTGGACTATGCTCCTTCCTCAATGGTACAGTATCATGCGTTTTGCGACGCATCCGAGAAGGCGTTCGGAGCGTGTGTATATATTCGAGTTGAGAATGGCCAATGTGTAAGCACTCATCTTATCTTCGCAAAATCCCGTGTAGCACCCGTAAAATCCGTTTCCCTCCCGCGATTAGAGCTTTGTGGTGCCACACTATTAGCTGAAATGATCGAAGCATTAATAGAAGAGCTAAAAATAAATAACAGGTCGCTATTTTGTTGGACGGATTCAACAATTGTTCTCGCATGGCTTCAAAAGCCACCGTGTGCATGGAATGCATTTGTGGCAAATAGGGTCTCAAAAATTGTCGAAAAAACTAATCGCGACAATTGGTTTCACGTTGATTCGCATGACAACCCAGCGGATATGATCAGCAGAGGGATTAACAGTCAAGATCTCGTTGATAATCAATTATGGTGGACAGGGCCTTCATGGTTAAAATTAGAAGCATCCGCATGGCCCAAATTGAATCCCTCGTGCTCGTTAGTCACCAATTTAGAAGAAAAAGCCATTAAAGTTAATTATGCGTTTTTCAACAAATTTGAAGACCTGATGGATAGGTTTTCAAACTTCGCTCGTGCCTTACGTGTTTTTTCTTACGTGTTTCGTTTCACAAAGCGACGAAGTCAATCTGCGGTCCCATTCACTAAGGGCGTCACAATCCCCGAAATTAAATCAACTCAAAATGACTTGATTCAAATAGCGCAAAAGGCTTATTTCGCAAGTGAATATTTTCTTCTTTCGAAATCCTACCCCATTGATTCTAAAAGCAAACTAGGTACTCTAAACCCATTCCTCGATCCTGATGGGTTGCTCCGTGTGGGAAGTCGGTTAGCGCGTTCCACCTCCCTACGTTATAATGAAAAATTTCCGATCATTCTCCCATATTCAGCTCAATTCACCCGCTTGTTTGTTCGTTTTACTCATGACATGAGTATGCATGGAGGAAATCAGCTTATGTTACGTTTGATGCGTCAACAATTTTGGATTCCGAAGGCCAAGAATTTAATTAGAACAACCATTCATTCTTGTAAGATCTGCCTGGTACACAAGAAGAAAGCTCAAAGCCAAATTATGGCTGCCTTGCCCCCAGATCGAATAACGATTGCTAGGCCGTTTACGTCGACTGGAATCGATTTCTGTGGCCCTTTTGACATAAAGAGTTACAGAGGTCGAGGATGCAGTATCACAAAAGGTTATGTTTGTCTGTTCGTTTGTTTTGCTACGAAAGCAATACATCTCGAAGCAGTGAGTGACCTCAAGACGCCCACTTTTTTAGCGGCCCTTGCTCGATTTGTAGCCCGGCGGGGCTGTCCAGCAAGAATCTTTTCGGATAATGGCACAAATTTTGTTGGGGCTTCTCGAGTACTGAAGAAGGAATTTAAAGAATATCTAAAGGCCACGAAAGCAGATGTTGAACGAAATTACTCAAATCAAGCAATTGAATGGAAATTCATTCCCCCTGGGGCTCCTCATATGGGAGGACTTTGGGAAGCAGGTGTAAAATCTTTTAAATTTCACTTTCGGCGATTCGCAGGAAATCTTAAATTCACCTTTGAAGAATTTAGCACGATTATTCAAAGAATTGAAGCATGTCTCAACTCCCGACCTTTAAGTCCTATCTCAGACGATCCTTCAGATATAGAACCGTTGACGCCAGGACACTTTCTTATTGGGTGTCCACTTCTCTCTCTCCCTGAAACTGAAATTGAAGGGAATCCCATTTCTATAATTAATCGCTATCAGAAGATGAAAGCGATATACCAACACTTTTGTACACGATGGAAATCAGAATATTTGAAAGAACTACATAAACGAAATAAATGGAAATTTCCCCAAAAAGATGTAGAAGTTCACGATTTAGTAGTCATCCAAGACGAAAATCTCCCTCCAAATGAATGGCGCTTAGGTAGGATCGAAAGTGTACATCGCGGCAGTGATCATAAAGTACGCGTGGCAAACATCAAAACGGCTAAGGGTATTATCAAGCGGCCTATCGCTAAATTAGTTTTGCTCCCATCTTCATAATGGTTTCAACATCTCATCTCTTTCTCTTATGTTTACCTGTTGTTCGTATTCTAATTCTCATTTTATAGCAATATGGCTTCCAAAGGTTCCACAGTCACCGTCACCTCCACCATCGTTGCAAAGGGAATAAATCTAGATTGCCGAGTGTGCAAGAAGCAGCATGCTTTGCGGCACTGCCCAATGTTTTTGAGACAATCCCTGGAAGGTCGACTACGATTCGTGCTACTCCATCGTTATTGTTCGAATTGCCTGGCTCATACTCACATACGCAGAAACTGTACGAGCAAAAATACCTGTTTCCGTTGTAAAGAGCAGCATCATACTCTACTGCATGATGCCACAAAAGCTACCATGAAGCCATCCAGGTCTATAGCAGCACGGTTGGGTCAACGGCGTGATGTAGGACCTCGTTCGTCTCGGCTCCCTCAAGACCGGACACCTCAGTCCAAGGAGCGCAGCAGTGACGGACCTCGCTCGTCCGGGCTCACTGTTGTACCGTCGACGGGGGTCCTACTGAGGCCCACGGCAATGGTGAAAGTTGTCGTTCACGGGTATCTCGTTTATCTCCGAGCATTGCTAGACCCTAACTCTGTGGGGTCGCTGCTAGCTGAGAGGTGCGCTCGAAAAATAAAGCCGCCTTATAATACAATTATCGGCGAAAAAGTATGCGTTCTGCAACTGCGAGCCAGAATGGACCTCAACATCCAAATCGAAATCCAGGCTCACGTGAAAAAGCTCGAACTTATCACTCCTCAAACCACCATAGATGAAAGAGTCACGGCACTATTCATAGGATCAAATTGGCCGACCCTAAATTCTATCCAGCAGTGGATGTTGATCTGATCCTGGGGAAGTGAAAATATTTTGTTGCTCTGTTTGATAACGCTATTACCAGTTTGCAATAGCGGAGACCTTTTATAAAAATTCAACTTCTTTTAGGCAGACAAAATGCGACCATTTAGTTGAAGTGAAATTCTAAGACTGCTTTATTTTCATATTCTGTTAACCAGCTTAGCCTTATGATTTTACTAATACAAAGAAAAAAAGTGTTACTTATATAAAGTACATTGCAACGAGCATAAGCAAAATGCAGTGTTTTAATCTCAGGTAGAAAATGGCATGATCTTTGCCGTTTTTTGACAAACAAAACTTAATGATGCACGGTGGGACTAAAGTGCTCAATTTTACTGTGGAATATTTTGACTAAATATGTTTTTAATCTTTCCATAGTCCCCACCTTGAAAGAATATTCTTTCAACAAAAATTCTGAATAGGCAGAAGATATTAAGGTAATTAACGTTTGACATCTGTGGTACATTAGGTTTCAATATTTGGCAAAGGACAAATTTGATGAATACTACGTTTAATAATGCCTGTTTTCGTTTTGATTATTAAAACTCTGGCTAATCGATCCGATCCTGGCAGTGCTTCGTGAATGCGGCCTAACATCCATTTTTGACATGGCAAATTGTTGTCCCCAACCAGAACTAATGTTCCGTCCTTGATGTTTGGCCTTTCGCTGTGCCATTTGTTCCGCGTTTCAAGCGACAATATGTATTCACGTGACCATCGACGCCAAAACAGCTGCTTTATTTGTTGGATTCGTTTCCAACGATTGATCGGTGGAACCTGTAGCTCTGCTTCAGTCAGCTGTTGAGGAATACAATTGAGTGGACGACCAATTATAAAAAGTTTAGGAGTCAACGCGGAGAATTCGCTTGGATCCGATGACATCTCGCTCAATGGTCTCGAATTCAGTATCGCTCCGATCTCAGCAGTTACAGTGGACAGCTCTTCGAATGTTAATGAATTCCCGTTGACATGGCGTATCAGCATAGACTTGGCGATCTTGATATAGCTCTCCCATACGGGGTGATCGTGGCGGTATAAAATGAAAAGTGATGCCGAGAGTAGCACAACTGCCTTGCAGCTGCTCCATCGACTGTTTGGTGTAAAATTGCTTCATTAAATCTCGAAGCTCACGAGCAGCGCACAGTGTTGGATTTCGCTTTGCTAGCGTCACTTAATTCTGTATCTTTGGTAAAAATTGACTTAGAGAAACAAAATTTGGACCAAGTAATATCTAAATAGTGGGCTATACGTAGGTCAGTACGTAGTGCGCAGTATACAGGGTGTGTTACAGGGTGTCAAAGTTACCCAATTTTCATAATTTTCGATTTTTTTGGGAAAATTTTGAAGTTTTTGTAAGTTTTGAAGGCCGTAAATTTTCAAAAGTGTATAATAAGAAACATAAGTGTATAATAGTAATCCTTATAGAATTTCCTTCATTTTGGTACCAAATATGTTTTTGTTTTATTTATTCTCGCGTGAAAAAAAATTTTTTCACAGAAAAACTCGACTGGCGCTTACTGAATAGTGCGAGCAGAGTAGCGTAAAATCGTCTGTTTAAAACTTTTGTACATTCCAACAATCTTTTTAATATACAAGTTCGTTGTTTATTGTTTTTTAAAACCTTTTTATTAGTTCTTATTGAAGTTTCTTCATTTTGGAACTAAATAAACTTTATTTATGTTAGGGTGAATGCAAAAAGCACCGAAAACTTTTCACTGTCGTTTCAGAGAGAAAGAAGTAAAATCGATTATGAAAACAAGATATAACGAAGTGTTTTATTATATATATATAAAATATTAATGAAATAAGATCGTTTTCCTAGTCAGTATCTGATGAACTATATGACGAGCAGTCATTTTTGCTGTCCGATTCATTAATATCGAGCAGTTTCAATGCCTCCTGACTTATTTTCTTCTTTGGGTTTTCAAAGGGTTTTCGCAAACTGCTGATATAGGGATCAGATGAATTCAACAATCGTTTAATAAGGTCGGTATTCGAATCGATTCTTGATATTTTTCTTGTTAAAAGCTCGCGATATCGTCGAATTTCTTTGTTTCGTGCTTCCAAAGCTTCTTCAGACATCTGACCAATTGGTAAAATGAAGCTACTAATTATTTCACGTCTATGAAAAAGGATTTTATGTAAGGTCACGGGCCAATCAAATATACTTCAGATACATTTAAGGCTCTCTTCTATATATGGCCTCAGAACCTGAAAGTTCTATTTAAATGCGGCCCTTTTTGTTTATGTTTTTTCTTATTGTTTTTTTCTTTTCATTTGATATTGTTTTTTACATTGTTTCATTTTCCTTCTTCATATTTTATGATGTTACACACGCATTCGAAGGGCTGCTTTTACGTTGAAAAGTGTTTTTGATGTTAATTTATTCAGAATTTTACAGTAGAATTTGGAAAAAAGCGCCTCTTTAAATTAAACTTAAAAAATTTTAATTGAAATGCGTCGAATAATTAGAACAGAGTATGCCAATTAAGTTGTACAAATTTTAAAACGTAAAATGTAAGAGAATTTTGTTATATCGAAATTTTCCGTCTACATTCGGTTTTTCGAGATATGGTATATGGGTGCCGCAAAATGCCCAAAGATTTTATTGCAGATTCTGTTACTATATGAACCACCTTACAACGTGTATAGTACCACTCGCCTGTATTTTGCGATATAAGGTCACTTCATACATTTGGAAAATGGATATTTGAATTTTTAACCCATTTTTTTTTCATATTATCTACAAAATTTTTTTAAATATGTAAGCATGATTTCAAATTCAATTTTATTTAATATATATTATGTAACTAGATGTGCCTGCTTACAAAAAAAATTTCATTACGATAGCTCTACTAAGTAACTCACAATATAACTTATAAAAGCGGAATTTTTTCCGTGCATTCTGCCACAAAATGTTGCTGTATTTTTTTGTCTTTATTTCCCAGTGCCATAATTTTCTTCTGTTGTGAAAAAATTTCAAAATTTTTTCTGTTCTGATGCAGTTGAACCTTACTTTTTCGATTGGCATTAAAATATTTTCAAGAAGTCAAAAAAAAAAAATTGGGTTTTAGTGACGCTAGCAAAGCGAAATCCGACACTGTGCAGCGCCGTGAAAATTAGTCCCGTTGGCGCAGTAGACATCGTTACTTAACCCACGTCTAGCCACGAAACGTTTGAGTGCTTGAAGAAACGCTTGTGAAGACAAATCTGAAACTATCTCTAGGTGGCATGCCTTAGTCAAAAAGCAGACAAATAAAGCAATATAAGCCTTATCAGGTCGTTTGCCACGAATCTTAAAATGTATTAAAATAGGCCCAGCAAAATCTTTGCCCACTTTAGCAAATGCGTTTGCTCTTCCACTCACTCTTTCTTTCGGCAAATCACCCATTAATTGTTCAGCAAACTTGGGTTTATGCCTGAAACATGTAATACAATTTTTGACTACTTTTTGAGTGACAATGCGTCCCTTAAGAATCCAGAATCGCTGTCTGGCAAAGGCGAGTAGCGCTAACGGCCCCGCGTGTAATTTTATTTTATGTAAGAATGATACCAGGCCCTCCGTGAAAGCATGATGCGTAGGTAATATCACAGGGTGTTGGGTTGAGAATGCTACATCGGATTTGGACAACCGACCCCCGACACGCAAAATCGGAATTTTTCCTGTACTGTCTATAAATGGGTTAAGCTTTTGAAGCTTTGATGATTTGATTAACTCGTTATTTTGAATACACCTTATTTCGTGAGAAAAACTTTTATGTTGAACATTGTAAACAACATATTGTAATCCCATTCTCAGTTCAACGAAGTTGAGAGGAGATGAATAAGGTAAATGTGGCTGTTGCCGTTTTATCCTTACGTTGTTTATCCATCTATAAATAAACTCAAATACCCAAGTCAAAAGAAGAATACAGCAGACAAAACGAAGCCGAAATCGCTGCTCAAACTGCTGCTCAGAGCTCAGCTGTGCGCTCAAGTGAATGCTAGCGCCGCTGCCGCTATAGCAAAAAACGTTGGCGTCCACGAAAAGCAAAAAGGGT
>JAIPUU010000366.1:0-25417 GCA_020466095.1 Chlorops oryzae
CGGCAGTGCAGACAGGCATGGAAAGCTACGTGAACATTAAGCGGAAATTGAGTCCCCAAAAAATGCAAGGACAGAAGGCTCTAAAAGTATTGAAACCCAATACATCAACGAGTACTGCTACTAGCCCAAGCCAAACTATATTTGCGCTGCTTGCTTGCAAAGATGATAATGAATCATCTTCACCAAACCCCATCAAGAAAATCAAGCCTCCCCCAATCTACATGCGTGAGGAATGTTCCAACGCTCTAATAGCAACTATCGCCCGTTCCAGTGGCAGTAGCAACTTTCACGTTGTTTCCATTAAAAAATAAATTCGTACCCTGGTGAATTACTTTGATGCACTCAAAAAAAGCTACTATACCTACCAGCTTAAAGCAAGCAAAGGTTTAGTGGTAGTAATAAAAGGCATAGAGCCCTCAGTTGACCCAGCAGAGATCAAAGGTGCTCTGCAAGCTGCAGGTTTTCCAACGAAAACCGTTTTTAATATTAAAAACAAACAAAATATTCTGCAACCCCTATATCGCATTGAGCTTGATCCTTCAGCTACCTGCCAAAAACTAAAAAAGAACGAGGTCCACCCAATATACAATCTGCAATTTTTGCTACACGCAAAATTACGGTCGAAGAGCCTCATAAGCGGAAAGGACCGGTTCAATGCTCTAATTGCCAAGAATTTGGTCACACGCAAAACTATTGCACTTTGCACCCCGTGTGCGCTACATGTGGAGATCGGCATTCTTCGTACTCTTGTCAAGTTGATCAAGACAACCCTGATGTAAGAAAATGCAGCAACTGTGGTGGTAACCACAAAGCGAGTTATCGTGGATGCCCAATCTACATGGCAATAAAAAAAATAGACGTACCCAAGCGGAAAACTCACCAAGAAGTTCCGAACTTCTTGGCAAGCCAGCAAGGGCCAGCATCAGCACATCCTGGTCGTTCTTCTATGACTATTTCGTACGCTGACGCTGTCAGGTCGAACACTGCGGTACGCCCTCAAGGTGCCATATCAAATTTGGAATCAATGATCTCGAATTTGACTAACTGCATGATGCAGTTCACTTCAACTGTGCAATCAATGCAGCAAGAGATGATGCGTGCTCAAAGCCAACTCATGCAAATTCTAATTGCAAAGAAATGAGTGTCTTAAAAATTTGTCATTGGAATGCTAACGGCATTCGACAACACAAGCTTGAAATTCAAACATTTCTTGAATTAAATTCAATTGACGTAATGCTCGTCAGTAAAACCCACCTTACAAGCAAAAATAATTTTACTATTAAAAATTATACGTTTTATGGCACTCATCACCCAGATGGAAAGGCACACGGCGGCACCGATGTTTTGATTAAAACTCGTATAAAACACAATTTAATGGATGCATTTTCCCAAAATTACTGACAAGCAACCTCTATTTCATTGCATTATGGTAACAGCATTATCGCTTTAAGTGCAGTTTACTGCCCACCGAGACTTTCTGTTACTGGTACACATTTTTTAGAGTACTTCCAAAAGCTTGGCAAAAAATTTATAGCAGCTGGGGATTATAATGCTAAGCACCCACACTGGGGCTCTAGATTAATTAACCCCAAAGGGCGACAATTATATTCACTTATAATAAATAGTCGTGAACATTTTGACTGTATTTCAACAGGTCAACCCACTTACTGGCCTTCCGACTTGCAAAAAAAACCCGACCTCATTGATTTTGCAGTCAGCAAAAACTTTGATCGTAGCGAATTACATGCTGAACCCAGCTTCGATCTGTCATTCGATCATTCCCCTATTATAATAACAATGATGGGCGTACCCACACTCACTGAAAAACCCGGGAGAATTATAACAAAGAAAACCGACTGGCTCAAGTTTAAAAAATATATTAGCTCTCATTTGAACGAGAACACGATCCTCCGGAGCGAAAGTGATATTGAGGAAGCCATAACAGAACTAAACGATATCATAATATCGGCCGAAGTTTACGCTACCCCAAAATCAATCAGAAACCCAATAATACCTTGAAGATACACTTCAAGCGAGATCGAAACCCTTGTTCGAGAAAAAAGACGCCTACGAAGAGAATGGCAGCGGCAAAGATCACCCTCCGCAAAGTACAACTTAACACAAGCAACTAAGCGCCTAAGAGAAGCTCTTGATAATGATCTGAGAACTAATTTAGAAAACTTCACACGAAAATTGAGCCCAACAGCCGAAAATAACTACTCTCTATGGAAAACAAACAAAAAGGTGAAGGCACCCATAAACGTATCACCCCTGCGTACCAACACTGGAAGTTGGGCTAGAAAGGATGAAGAAAAAGCTCATCTTTTTGCTAAGTACCTAGAAAACGTTTTTAAGCCTAATCCACCTACGAACCCTTTCCGTTTACCACAAACTAACCCACGTCTAAACGAAAATATACGTGCATTTCAGCATAAAGACGTTCAAACTATCATTAAAGAGCTAAACCCAAAAAAGGCAGCAAGCTTTGATCTTATCACGCCACAGATGATACAACAACTCCCGGCCGCAGCCACAAGACTAATACTCTTCATATTTATTGCTATATTAAGAATTGGATTTTACCTTCGAGCCTGGAAAATTTCAAACATCATCATGATCCCTAAGCCAGGAAAAGATTCCTCATTGCCATCATCATATAGGCCAATTTGCCTACTGCCAGTATTCTCAAAAGTTTTTGAAAAATGTCTCTTGGCAAAAATTTTACCGACTTTGCAAAGCTCCAGAGAAATCCCCGAGCACCAGTTTGGTTTTCGAAAAAACCATGGTACTATTGAACAGGTAAACAGAGTTACTACCGAAATCAGAAACGCGTTCGAGAAAAAGAAATACTGCTCTGCCATATTTCTGGATATTTCACAAGGCATTGACAAGGTTTGGCGTTCTGGTTTAGTGTTTAAAATAAAACAAACACTACCCAATAATACCCACAAAGTCCTACAATCGTACCTCTCTGAAAGGAAGTTCAAAATTAGATATGGAACTCACACGACGAATGAGTTCCACATCTCAGCAGGCGTACCTCAAGGCAGCGTCCTCGGGCCATTGTTATATTTGATATACACGGCTGACCTACCTGTTTCCCCAGAGCTATTCACATCTACATTAGCAGATGACACAGCAACTTTGTATGCACACAACGACCCTGCGGTCGCCTCTCGAGTTCTTAATAATCATCTTCATATTGTTGAAGACTGGCTTGCGAACTGGAGAATAAAAGTAAATGAAAGCAAATGCACCCACATTACTTTCACGCTGCGTCGCGAGACATGCCCTCCAATTATGCTTAACAACACACGAGTTCCACAGGCCAATGAAGTGAGATATCTAGGCATTCACTTAGATCGTCGACTCACATGGCGCAAGCATATTGAGGCAAAACGCACCCAAATGAAGCTGAGCGCCCAAAAACTGCACTCAACAGTAATTCAAGATTGCGGCTCGAACACAAAGTGCTTCTTTATAACGCAACACTTCAGCCTATATGGGCTTATGGCTCCCAGCTCTGGGGAAAATCGAGTAATTCTATAACAGACATTATACAACGCTCACAGTCTAAAATCCTTCGGACTATCACTGGTGCTCCATGGTTCATTAAGAACGAAAACATACACAAGGACCTTTGTATCCCGATGGTCAAAAACGAACTTATTTCATTAAGTCGCATTAAGCGTTGGCTTGGACCGGAGCCCAAATAATATATATATATATATATTCTAGTATATTCTAGTATTAGGATTTTTCACTTATTGTTAGTTCATAAGATTTTTGAAGATACAATAATAAAAATACGTGCAAAAAAAAAAAAAAAAAAACAATTTACACTTCGATATGAGGTCAGCCGATACGTTTTCATTGATAATGAGTGTCGCGTAGTTTTTGCGCTCTTTAACTCTTAAGGTTGATATATCTTCGGTTTGTATTTTTTGAGACGGCCATTCTGACTCTGTGGCTATAAGCAATGGTGGACCTTCAAACCACAACTTATTGCTCAATAAATTTTTAGGCCAACAACCACGCGACACTATGTCAGTTGGATTTAGCTTGGAATCAATCTTTCTCCACTCAGTGTACTTAGTCAGTTCGTGGATAACTGTGACTCGATTCGCCTCAAATACTGGCCACCTGGAAGGATGTGACGCTAGCCAATGCAGAACGATAGTTGAGTCTGTCCAATAAAAGAATTTATGTATAATTATTGGAATGCATCCTCTAATGTGATGAACTAACTTGGCTAGCAATACTGCCCCCTGCAACTCAAGCTTGGGCAAAGAGACAGGTTTTAATGGAGCTATGCGTGATTCTGCAGCCAAAAGGCTTAAAGAAAAGGCTCTGAAACGAGTGATAACTCCTCTCTATATTTTTTTTTTTTTTTAACCCGGTAGCGCCTAGCGATGCCATATGGCATCACTGAAATTGTTCGTTTTCTGTCATTCCCATACCTGAACCAGTTCATATTTCTTTTTATTTTTTATATTTATTATTTTCAATTCAGGCGCTACCGGGTAAACAGTATTCTTATTTATTGTATCACTCCTTGGATAAAAGAGTCTAACAATAAGTTTTACAATCTTAACCCTTTGAGGACCACGGGACATATGTGTCCCTGAAGTTTAAATCCGCCTAAATCAAAAGCGAATAGCAAAAGTCTTGTTTTTTTTCGTCCATTGCAAATTTAAATGTGAGTTTTTTAAGACTGGAAACAATGTTTTTTTTTAGAAAATCATTCTAACGGTATTTGTGCAGTTTGAAAATCAAGTTTTAGAGTTGGTATGAGTGGCATTTTCAAACTTTTTTATTTAGTGGAACAAAGGATTTTTTTGTTCTTAAATCAAAAAATTTAGTTTAAATAGACAATATTCTATCGATTCATATTGACTTTGCGTACAATTTTGTAACAACCATATGCGTACTTTGAAAGAAACGAAAAGGGACGCGGGTGTCCCTATGGTCGTCAACGGGAACTTTGCATTTGAAGAATTTGAATATTGCTGAAAAAAGTAGTGTTCCGGAAAAATTAGCTACTTTCTCACCTACTTTACACACATAGATTTATTTCAGCGAAGTAAAGTTAAACGTTCAAATGCAACCCTGTGTACTAAAATACTCATAGATTACTTGCCAGCTCGGTATTACGCAGCATTAGAGTAAACCTTAAAACGGGGCTTCCCCAATTTAGCTTGTAAGCAACAAGTGCGGCGAAGCTGTGTGAATTATTAGTTTATCTGATGAAATTATAAGCAGAAGTCGTGTTTTTTTTTGCTATTTTATTAAGGTAATAATAAAGGAAAATTCGTGAAATTTAATTTAGTGATTGATCTTTTACGGTTTGTATGGTAAATGTAAGGGCTGGATTATGTTCATAACAATTGAAATTTTAGAAACATGGCTTCAACGCGTCGAACTCGTAGAGAATTTCAGCTGAATGAGGAGGAAATAATTCAGTTTCTCTTAGCAGATAATAGCGAAGACGAAGATGATTTACAGCTGGATGAAGAAGACGAAATTTTTCTTGAAGGAGATTTAAATGCAGGTGCAACATTATGTGAAATCGATGATAATGTTGTAGAACGAACAGACCAAGTGCTTCCTATAATATCGAACGATGTACGTAAAGTCGAGTTTCATTGGAGCAAGTCGTACCGTGCAAATATCTTTACTGATAGTAGTTATGAATTTGGAAAAGTGGAAATTTGCGACGTTGACGATCCCAATGCTAAACTGTCGCCATTTAAAATCTTCAAATTGAGTAGCAACTTTGAGGTTTTGCTTGAACTAATAACTCGAGAATCACGAAGATATGCTGAGCAAAATGGAAACGTTTTCGATTTTACTACTGAAGATCTGCAGGCATTTCTTGGCATAAATCTGGTAATGACATATCATGTTTTACCTTCCATTCGTGATTACTGGTCAGAAGATCCTGATATGGGTGTACCTTTTGTTAAGAATGTCATGACCAGAAAAAGATTTGAGGAAATTCGACATAACCTGCACTTCAGCAATAACGAGGAAGCAAATACGACTGATCGGGCCTATAAAATCAGACCGGAATTGAGCATTTCAATAAAGCATTTCAAAGCGCCATGAAGAACACATACAAACAAGCCATTGATGAACATATGGTTAAATTTAAAGGTCATAATGCTTGAAACAATACATCAAAAATAAACCGATAAAATGGGGATTTAAGATGTGGTGCAGATGTGACTCAGCTACTGGTTATTATTTGAATTTGATTTGTATACTGGTAAAAAAGACTCTGGAACTCAATATGGCCTAGGAGAATCAGTTGTGTTGCAGTTGACTGAGAAGATCAAAGGACTGGGCTCCGAAATATATATTGACAACTTTTTCAACTCACCATTGTTGCAGTACGAATTGAAAAAAACGTCAAATAAAGTGTTGCGGAACAGTTCGAAGTAATCGAAAACAAATTCCAAAATGTGTGCCTGCCGATAAAAATTGAAGAGAGGTGATATTTACACACTAAGTTTTCAAGGCATATCCTTCATTAAGTGGATGGACAACAGAGGAGTAACTCTCCTTACAAATTTCCTTTCGCCTTCCGAGACTGATATTGTAAAACGCCGCATCGCCTGTAGTGCTGAGAAAATACGTGTAACATGTCCGAAAGCCGTTACTCACTACAACAAAAATATGGGAGGGGTAGACTTAATGGATCAACGCAAGACTTTCTACGAACTAGACCGAAAATCAAAAATTAAATACTATCTTCGATTGTTTTTTGATTTGTTCGATATAAGCTTGAACAATGCCTTCGTAATTTACACCAAATGTCATGCAAAAAATCTTTTGGAAGGGCCGCAGCTTAGCTCTCTTGACTACAGACGATTGGTTGCAAAAAGTTTAATAAGTGACTATTCTATGAGAACCAGAGGAAATCGAACATTTCCGAAACAAAAACTGCTGCTGACAAAAGGTTTGATACCCCACACCTTATGCTCAAAGGCGACATGAGAAAGAGATGTGTCCATTGCGCTAAAATCAAGATTGAAAATCGCACCAACAACTATTGCAAAGCATGTCAGGTGCATCTTTGTTGCACAAATAATCGTAATTGTTTTGCAGATTTCATAATCAGACATAATTAATTGTTAAAAGTAAAATTTTACAAGAAAAATGTAAATATCTTTGAAAAAACACATTGAAATAAAAACCAAGATTTTTTTGGCTCCCTTAAGGGCCATAGGGACATATATGTCCCATTAAAAAACAACATAACGGAAAATATTTTTTTCACTTTTTTTTTGTAGTTTTGCTTTAGTTGGGTCTTAATTAGCTTTGTTAATGCCGAGATTCCAAAAGAAAGTTTCCAGAAAGCTTATGGTCCTCAAAGGGTTAATTCTATTTTACATAACTACGTATCATTAAGCATATTTGGATCATACACTTATAATACGTAATATAATTTGTTCGCTGGCCCGGTTAGGAAAATCTGGCATAAATCTGCTGGAGGTTCAGCCAATTATGCATTTATCGATTGTTATTATATGGGAAAACGATGAAATAGCGGAATGCGTAAGGAATACGCCACGATCTTAACGAGTAATACGCGGCGGATTAGCTAGGATAAGCTTCTGCGATGGTGTGCGTAAGGAATACGCTTGAGTGAGAAAAAGTATGGATGAATGGAATGCGTAAGGAATACGCCACGATCTTAACGAGTAATACGCGGCAGATTAGCTAGGATAAGATCCAGCGATGGCGTGCGTAAGGAATAAGCATGAGCAGAGGAAAACGCGATATATATTAGATAGAAAAAGTACCGATGCTTTTTGTGCAAGGACTGCACTTTTAATTCACACGTGCTGAATTGTCGGCTGGAGCCCTTTCACACTGCTGGTCGATCTTTTCTTTTTGATCTCGAAACTGTGGTCGTATTTGCGAGTCTTACTGCAAGAGGATTCACGTGACTTTGCAATTTTCGGAAATATTTCTCTTTAATTTTGGTGAACTCTGATTTAACCATTTCTATGTTGAGCTCTTATAATATCTGCTCCGTTCTAGAATCCAATATCAACTAACTCTTTATTAATATTTCTATATATCACATTAATATTGAACAGCCTACTAAATACTACATTACTCTCTTTCTTTTAATTTAAATTAACTTGAATCTAAAAAAACGCAGTTTAATTTGGAAAGCATTTTGGGATGATTCTATTGCGTGTAGGTCGGCGCATAGGTATATGGGACTCGGCAGGTCGTAAGATCAACTGATTACTGGATAGATCCGTTGGTGGTTCTTCTGATTCGTGTGAGCCCGGAAGTTTCTTGAGATGGGCAATTATATCTTTCATTTTTCCGAGATACGGTATCATTCGTGAGCTTTCAAAAACCGTGTTCACATTTGTGTTGCACTCAATTCTCAGAATTTTAAGAGCTGTCGCAGTTTCATAACCAAGTAAAACTTTGCCGCATTCATCTGCAACGTAGAAATCAGCAAGCATTTTATTATGCGGAGTCTCAACAATAGCCCGAAACATCCCTAAAAACTTGAGCACATGTCCACCATAAGCGCGAAAACTTATGTCTACATCTTTTTTCCGAATCATCGTCACTATATTTTGGTTCTTCAATTCAATCCATGATACACGGTCCACAATATTGTATTTTGATCCCGAATCTATTATGACTTCAATGTTGACGCCTCCAATTTTACACCATAGTTTGTTTCCTGTGGCTTGTGAATGAATACAAAAAATATCTTCATACTCGACAGCAGCGCTTTCAAGCATATAAGGAATACGTTGCGTAAACCTGGACTTGTTTCTTGTAGCTTCAATTTTGCAAACCTCACTTTCGTCTACAGTTGTTTTTTTAATAGTCGCTGACGGGCCCTGTGCATTGTCTGGAACAGCTTGAAACAATTTTTGTTGATCTACCACTGTTTCTAAAACTCGAGCCATTCGAACAATGCTGTCCAATTTTTCCTCGCCCGTTCTTGCAATTTGCGCCGAAGTAAATCAGAGTTGCATCCAATAGTAATCTGATCTTTAATGTTGTCATCAACTTGATCTTTAAAATCGCAACGGTCTGCTTGCTCTCGAAGTCTCATTAAAAATATATCAATGCGTTCATCTGTATTCTGTTTCAGTTGGCGAAACAAATGGCGTTCGTATGAGGTGTTATGCTTTGGATCAAAGAAGTTGTTCAGTTTCATTACCGCGTCGTCATATTCATTTTTCAAGAACGGTATGTAGTCAGATTTTAAAGGTCCTTTCTTCTTTTCCTCAACATCGCTTGTTTCTTCTGGTAGGGAAAAATATATATTCTGTACGTCCGGGCCCGCATAGTGCAGCATCCAGTTCAATTTCCTTGATGCTCGAACCATATTGTTTGCTTGCGCAAAAAATTTCAAATCCACGAAGCCAATTCTTCCACTCACGGCTACAGTTGCTATCGTCTGCCTTGAAATTGAACGAAGCCGGACCTCCAATACCTCTTATCATCATCTTGCCTAAAACAAAATTACAGAATTTAAGGATCAGTGCTCATCAAATATCAACTACCCCACTTTCATAATTATTAGAATTTTCTTCTGGTTAAGGATTTCCGAAATTTAATTCTAATCCTTTCACTTTTTTCTTGAAGTTCCGAAATTTAATTCTACTTCATTTTTAAGGATTTCCGAAATTTAATTCTAATCCTTTCACTTTTTTTCTTGAAGTTCCGAAATTTAATTCTACTTCACTTTTAAGGATTTCCGAAATTTAATTCTAATCCTTTCACTTTTCTTCTTGAAGTTCCGAAATTTAATTCTACTTCACTTTTTAGGATTTCCGAAATTTAATTCTAATCCTTTCACTTTTTTTTAAATTCATTTTAAATACCTCAGTCCTTTACTCAGTTGCAACTTATTTAAATCGAACCGTACTCCCACCCTAATTTAATAAAACAAATGCACCTTTGGTATCCATTTCCAATATACTTCTTTGTTTCTTCTTTCCTTTCTTTTTGTGTTAGATCCTTTCTGTGGGTCCGTTTCTTCGTCGCCACTATAATATCTGCTCCGTTCTCGAATCCAATATCAACTAACTCTTTATTAATATTTCTATATATCACATTAATATTGAACAGCCTACTAGATACTACAGCTCTCTATGAATATTTTCATTTGTAATAAACCAAGGCGCTCCTAAGATGGACCTTAGTATTTAAGATTGTGCTCTTTGCAGGATATCTATATTTGAAGCACTTGCATTACCATAGAGTTGTAAGCCGTAGGTCCAAATTGGTTTTATGACCTGATTGTATAAAAGAAATTTGTATTCCAGTTTGAGGGGAGAGCGAAAGTTTATGAGCCAGTGCAGGCTGTTAGCCTTAAGTTTAATTTGAGTTCTTTTGGTATCAATGTGCTTTCGCCAAGTCAATATTTTATCTAGGTGAATGCCAAGGTATGTTACCTCCTCCTTTTGGGGAATTCGGATATTGTTCAGAAATAGGTCTGGACAGGCTTTTCGGTTGAGCGTAAATGTGACATGATGGAATTTTAACTCATTTATTTTAATACGCCACAAAGCCAGCCAGTTTTGAATTTTATTAAGATGAGTTTGAAGCTTGGAAGCTATGTCTACTGAAGATAGCTGTGTCATCAGCAAACGTTGATATTACGACCTGATTGTCGATAGGAATATCGGCCGTAAATATGAGATAAAGAAAAGGCCCGGCTACACTACCTTGCGGTACTCCTGCGCTTATTTCAAAATCTTTGGTTGTAAACGAGTTATGTTTTACTTGGAACTTTCTATTATTAAGGTAAGATTCGAAGACATCGTGAACATTTTGACGAAGTAAGCGTCTAATTTTGTATTTAAGCCCGTCATGCCATACTTTGTCGAAAGCTTGTTGGACGTCTAAGAAAACAGCTGAGCAGTATTCGCGATGTTCGTATGCATTTCTTATTCCATTAGTAATACGATTAACTTGTTCGATAGTACTGTGTTTTTTTCTAAACTCAAACTGATGTGGGGGAATAATACTTTGCTCTTGGAGAAATGGTGTTAATTTGGATATCAGTAATTTTTCAAATAATTTAGAGAGGCAAGGGAGAAGGCTAATAGGTCGATAAGATGAAACCTGAGTAGGATCTTGTCCTGGCTTACGCACCATTTTTATAACCGACCTTTTTTATACATTTGGAAAATATCCGCGCTTCATTATAGCATTAAAAAGGACTGTTAACAAAGTCACCGCTACCAAAGGTAAATTTTTTAGCATTACTGGGGTAATAAAATCAAACCAATGGGCCTTTTTTGCATACTAATTCATTTTTTATGACATTGCAAATGTCTCTTGGAGTAATAGTAATGAAAATTCTTTGAGTGTTTTCGGGATGAGTTCGGATTATGTACCCTAAAGTACCCGGATTTGGTTGCAAAACTTTGCTAAGGTGCAATGCAAATGCAGAAGCTTTCTCTTCGTCGTTACGCGCCCAACTGCCACCTGTATTTCTAATAGGGGATTCACCCTCTACGGGGGTCTTGAGACGACTTGATGACCAGAAGGCTGTTTGATATGTGCCTTTCGAAGAAAGGTTTTGAACAAAATTATGTTGTTGAATTTGTTTTTCTCTAACTAAAGCAGCTCTAAGCTTCTTTTCAGCTTCTTTTAGTTTATGTTTTGATGATGGCGATCGAGAGTGTTGCCATTTGCGTCTATATCTTCTTTTTTCAGCGACTAGATTTTCAATTTCGGCATTTGATGGATTTTTGCTTTCCCTATTGCTACTGATAGGAGTAGAGCTCTCTGCTGCCGAAGTTAAAATAGAATTGAGTTCTGTAACGGCATCATCAATGTGGTCATTGTTTGCAATCTTATAATTTGTATGAATATGTGAACTTATATATTTTTTATACTTTTACCAATTTCCTCTCTATATATCTGCCATTTTAAATCAAGCTCTTACGGAACGGACTCGTCCCAATCTAGCTTTAGCTGCCAGAGCTCCTGCATGACTAGTTTTCCTAATACCATTATTGGATTTAAAATTCCTAACGGGTCAAACAGCTGAGCTAATTCCGACAGAACAGTGCGTTTGGAAATCTTTTCGCTGAATTTCTTAACGTGGGCAAATCCGAAGGTATCAATTTTGGAGTACCACACAATCCCTAACGTCTTAGCGTAGTCTGTCGATTTAATGCAGAATGGCTTCTCTTCACTATGTTCATTAGATATGGCCTCTTTAACATTTGACCTCCATTTGTGCAATTCAAATTTGGCCGCATAAAGCAATTGCGAAACCTCTTCTTTTATGACCTTAATCGCTTCTTCAGAATCCCCTCCTGCCAACATGTCATCTACGTAAAAATTATTTAACAGAGTTTGACTACCTATTGGATATTGATCCTTGTTTGCCTCCGCGAGAAATTTTAGGCATCGCACTGCTAGATATGGATCGGAACTAGTTCCATATGTTACCGTTTTTAGCCGTAAGACCTTTAATTTTTCTTGTGGGTTTTTCCTCCATAATATGCATTGCCAGTCGCAATCCTCCTCTTTTACTCTGATTTGCCAATACATTTTAGAGATATCCGCAGTCAAAACAAACCGATAGCATCGAAATTTTATCAGTAAGTCGAAAAAATATGGCGGAATCTTTGGGCCTATACACAGAATATCGTTTAAAGCAAAGCCATTGTCCGACTTACAGGAGGCGTCAAACACTACGCGCAATTTTGTGGACTCATTATCTGGACGAAGAACTGCATTATGTGGCATAAAGTACTTGACCTTCTACAGAGGCCGTTCTGAGATATCTTCTAAATGGTCCAACTCGTGATATTCCTCAATAAATTTTGAATATTCTTCTTTCAACACACAATTTTGTGTGCATTTTCGCTCCAAGGTCAACAGACGTTTAAATGCTGAGGAGTTGGATTGTCCGACTCCTGGAGAATTTGCTTTGAATGGCAAGCGTACCACAAATCTCCCTGACAGTGTTCGCCGAACGTTTGAAACAAAATGATTTTCACAAAATTCTTCTTCTGAACTCAAAGTAAACTTTTTCGTGTCCACCTCCTCGCATTTCCAAAAATTTTCCACCAGCTGATATATATATTCACCAGCTATGAGCCACCCAAGGAGCGACTTTTGCATAATGGGCATTCCTTCACCTAAAGCTATCTGCCCTACTGATAAAAGCTTAAAGAAGACTGATACGGCCAAAAGCATAACAATAGAATTAGCATCATTAAAGTAGGGGTCGGCTAATTCGATATTGTTTGGTAACCTCCATTCAGAAATATCAATCGGAATTATGGGGGCATATTGAGTGATTGCTGGAATAACTATAAATGAAAGACAAGAACTATAACACAGGTATACAAGGTTTTGGACCAGAGAAACTGGATAGCGACCCTATAGGAATTTTTCGTGCTGATTCCGAATCTGGTACCCGTTTTTCTCTATCACGTCAAGTTTTTGAGAAATCGTTAAATACGGTTTTTGACATTTTTACCTATAGTCTATGTCAATAATGAGGTCGTAGACCCTATATGCCTTAACCGATTTCAAAGTTTTTGGTACTCATATGAAAGAGGAATGACAACGCAACATATCCTTTATACACAAATTTGGAATTGATTCAGTAACTTGGAAGCTATAGGGCAAAAAACGCGATGCTGATTTCCAATTTTTAGCGATTTTGTTTAAAAACTTGAAATTCAAATGGTTATAATTTCCGAACCAAGGCTGGTATTCCAGGTCTTAATACTTTGAATGAAAGAACAATCAATTGAAAAAGTTTTGAGCCTAAAAGAAAAAAAATCCGTTGCGTCGTTCTAATTTTATGAGGATTTTCGCTGAAAATGACAAAAACGAATTTTTTTAAATGTTGACAAATTCTTTCAAATAAACAAATAATATCGATGTATCGATATATCGATACAATATCGCCCATCCCTAGTAGCACTGCTATTCCTATGCCAAAATTAAAGAAGGTGTTTTTATTGGACCAGACATCAGAAAAATCATGCGTGATGAACACTTTTCGAAACATCTGTCACCTATAGAAGCAGCTGCTTGGTTATCATTTAAAGACGTTGTGGGAAATTTTTTGGGAAATAAAAAAAGCGACAACTACATAAAAATAGTTGGAGGACTCTTGAAAAATTATCGAAAATTGGGAGTTCGGATGTCACTAAAAATACATTTTCTCCACTCACATTTGGATTTCTTCCCCGAAAACTTGGGCAAAACTAGCGACGAACAAGGAGAGCGCATTCACCAGGACCTACAGAGGATTGAAAAAAATTATAAGGGCTTTGGGATGAAGGAATGTTGAGTGACTATTGCTGGTCCCTTATACGCGAAACAGATAGTAAACAATACAAAAGGCTCAGTTCAAATTCTGTTCATTTTTAAAGTTTAAATTGGTTTTAGCTTTAAAGATAGGTTTAAAATAGAATTTAAGTTTTATGTTTTTTAAGCCAGTAGTAGGGGGGATATGTTCGTTCTGGATGTGCAACTTTTTTTGTATGGAAAATCGGAAAAGACGCACATTGAAGATCTAGAAAATTTTTGTTGATTTTATGAGACGTCGCACATTTGAGATCTAGAAAAAATTTTGTTCATTGTAGAGAGGTCGCACATTTGAGATCTAGAAAAATTTTGTTCATTTGTATGAGAGGTCGCACATTTGAGATCTAGAAAAATTTTGTTCATTTGTATGAGGGTCGCACATTTGAGATCTAGAAAATTTTTATTCATTTGTATGAGACGTCGCACATTTAGAAAATTTTGGTTGGTTTATATGAGATGACATACATTTAGGTCTTTGGGGAAATTTGGTTGGTTTATATGAGATGCATACTTTAGGTTTTTGGAAATTTAGGAAGTTTGTATAGGTAAACATTTAGGCTTTGGAAATTTTTGGAGGTTTAATGAGAAGGTTCGCATTGAGCCTCATTGAAGAGTGAGGGGTGGAAACTGTGCGGTAGGGGAGAGCATATAATTTCAATATGTAAACATTGGGTTAGAGCTGGAGTTGACTTATCGCTACTGAAGTCATTGGATGAAATAGGAAATTTTTTAGCCAGAACAAGTTGAAGGTGCCTCATTGGATGTTTTATTCAAAAATTTTTCAAGTTCAAGTTAGTTCAATCAGGGGAATATTAAAATTTTTTGGACAAGAAAAACAAACAGTTGCATCCCGTTTATTTCTTAAGAAAAATTTTATGGATAAGAATTGTACAACATGAGCAAAATTTGTGAAGCGAAGTGTGCATAAAATCAGATTTTTTTCCTTTGACGTTGCCATTCTTTAAAGTGAAATCAAACAGTTCAGTTTAAATTTATCAAAAAATCGATCGTGAGCGTCGGTTTCGAAAGTATGTCATCTTTAAGTGTATAAAATCGCCGTGGACTTGTCCAATCCGTATCGTGATCCTCGTTTGGTACTTTCTTCAAATTAAAAACGAAAAAATCGATCGTAAGCGTCGGTTTCGAAAGTAGTGTCATCTTTAAGTGTATAAAAACCCCGTGGACTTGTCCAATCCGTATCGTGATCCTCGTATTGATAGAGACTAACGTCCATCATCATCAAAGTTTACACTCAAAGACGATCGCAGACAATTCCGCCGTCAAACCCCCAGGTATGTGACCCTTTGCATCCTTTTTCTGAAGTGTGCACGTAGCATTTAATTTTTTTTTAATGTAAATATTTTATATGTATATTTATTCCTTTCAATCCTACTGGGAACGTAGGGTTGAATTTAATTATTTTTGCTTTTTTGTTTCTAGAATATAAAAAATTAACAATCAAAATGAATAAGGCTTGCGAAATTTGTTTAAAAGGAGTTTTCTTCGGAAACGGGTATGAAACGCCATAAAAGGGCAATGCATTTAAAGAAAATTTTTTATGCAATATTGCGGTGTTATTTTAAAGAATCATTTTACTCCAAACGACATTATGAGACAACTCATAGTATGGAATTTCCAAACCAAGACCAAAACGATTCTGATATTCTGTGCGAATATTGCGGTATTAGATTTAAAAACCGTTTTGCTATAAAAAAGTCATTATGAGACACTTCATAGTACGGAATTTCAAATCCAAGATCAAAACAGTCTGATGAAAACCTTGTCACGAAGAAATGTGAAGCATGTGAAGTAGATGTTATTATAACAGATTGGTCTTATCATCTGCGAACCAATCAACATAAAAGAATAGCATGGTTGACTTTAGTGAAAACCTCAAGAGGATAAATCATGCTTTTAACGAAAAAATGGAAACTCTAGTTTATGTGAATAAGGATGAAAGTATACCATTCCAGAACAGTTCTTTGCAGCTGCAAAAACAGAAGTTCTGGACGCATTGAGCAACCTAATTCTAAAGCATACATCGAAAAATCTAACATAGAACATTTTGCGAATATTTGCTAATCAAGCAAAATGAGGAAGAAACAAAAATAATGATAAAATCTTTCTCAACTAAAATGACTATATTAACGGAGTCATCAGATATAAAGAGGACTTTTCCAAGAAATGCAAAGATATTTTGGAAAAAATGAATGTTTTTCAAGAAAGGGATAGTGGATGGTCTCTTTTACGAATTGTTCACTTGGAAGTGAACATTAACCAATATAGACCCATGAGAGGATCTGGTCATATAGTGCTTCCATTATGGATTCAGAAAAAACATGCTTGTATAAATGTTAAAAATAAAGATGAGAACTGCTTCAAATGGGCAGTGATATCGTCCTTTCAAACAGGTCGAAATCTGGAAAAATGCCAAATTATAAGCTAAAATAAAAATTGGATCACATTACTACCCCAGATGGAACTTTGCTTAATTTCCCAATTATCATTTCCATTGACATTGAATCAAATTAAAATTTTTGAGGAGAATAATCCAGAAATAAGTATAAATGTTTTTGGATTGAATGAGGAGAGTAAAAGGATTGTTGGACCGTATTATGTACCAGAGAAAACAAAGCATATAAATCTATTGTTTTTTGAGAAGGAAAACAATCAAACGCATTATATATGGATTTAAAAAATATTTAAGGTTGGTAACCCAAAATTTTATCTTTATTAATTTAATTTTTTATTATTTTTATTATTATTATTATTATTTTTTTTATACCCGACACACTCTGTGTCGAGGGTATATTGCGTTTGTGTGGTTGTGTGTAACACCCAGAACCAGTCGAGATAGACCATACAAAATGTATATAGAAATGATCAGCGTCACCAGGAGATTCGATTTAGACATGTCCGTCCGTCTGTCCGTCTGTCCGTCCTTTCCGTCTTCCGTCTGGTCCCGTCTGTCCGTCTGTTTGTATACAGTTATCTTATCGAAGGAGTTGATCTATCTTGACAAAATTTGGTATGCGTGCTCACGGGGACATGAGTAAGAACAAGTTCGAGAATGGACCCGATCGGACCATTTTTAGGGGTACCTCTAGTACTAGGGTCTGTTACGAAAATCACAAAAACTGCTCTAAACTCGAAGTTTTTCAACATATTTTGATGAAATTTGATATTTGAACATGTTTCAAGGCAAGTAATACGATTTCCAAAAAATTTTTTCCAAAATATCTTTGCATTTCTTGGAAAAGTCCTCATTTATATCTGATGACTCCGTTAATATAGTCATTTTAGTTGAGAAAGATTTTATCATTATTTTTGTTTCTTCCTCATTTTGCTTGATTAGCAAATATTCGCAAAATAGTTCTATGTTAGATTTTATCGATGTATGCTTTAGAATTAGGTTGCTCAATGCGTCCAGAACTTCTGTTTTTGCAGCTGCAAAGAACTGTTCTGGAATGAGTATACTTTCATCCTTATTCACATAAACTAGAGTTTCCATTTTTTCGTTAAAAGCATGATTTATCCTCTTGAGGTTTTCACTAAAGTCAACCATGCTATTCTTTTTATGTTGATTGGTTCGCAGATGATAAGACCAATCTGTTATAATAACATCTACTTCACATGCTTCACATTTCTTCGTGACAAGGTTTTCATCAGACATGTTTTGATCTTGGATTTGAAATTCCGTACTATGAAGTGTCTCATAATGACTTTTTATAGCAAAACGGTTTTTTAAATCTAATACCGCAATATTCGCACAGAATATCAGAATCGTTTTGGTCTTGGTTTGAAATTCCATACTATGAGTTGTCTCATAATGTCGTTTGAGAGTAAAATGATTCTTTAAAATAACACCGCAATATTCGCATAAAAAATTGTTCTTTAAATGCATTGCCCTTTTATGGCGTTTCATACCCGTTTCCGAAGAAAACTCCTTTAAACAAATTTCGAAGCCTTATTCATTTTGATTTTTAATTTTATATTCTAGAAACAAAAAAGCAAAATATATTAAATTCAACCCTACGTTCCCAGTAGGAATGAAAGGAATAAATATACATATAAAATATATTACATTAAATAAAAAATTAAATGCTACGTGCACACTTCAGAAAAGGATGCAAAGGGTCACATACCTGGGGGTTTGACGGCGGAATTGTCTGCGATCGTCTTTGAGTGTAAACTTTGATGATGATGGACGTTAGTCTCTATCAATACGAGGATCACGATACGGATTGGACAAGTCCACGGGGATTTTATACACTTAAAGATGACACTACTTTCGAAACCGACGCTTACGATCGATTTTTTCGTTTTTAATTTGAAGAAAGTACCAATACGAGGATCACGATACGGATTGGACAAGTCCCGGCGATTTTTATACACTTAAAGATGACACTACTTTCGAAACCGACGCTCACGATCGATTTTTTGATAAATTTAAACTGAACTGTTTGATTTCACTTTAAAGAATGGCAACGTCAAAGGAAAAAAATCTGATTTTATGCACACTTCGCTTCACAATTTTGCTCATGTTGTACAATTCTTATCCATAAAATTTTTCTTAAGAAATAAACGGATGCAACTGTTTGTTTTTCTTGTCCAAAAAATTTTAATATTCCCCTGATTGAACTGAACTTGAACTTGAAAAATTTTTGAATAAACATCCAATGAGGCACGCTTCAACTTGTTCTGGCTAAAAAATCATGCCTTATCTTCATCTCAATGACTTCAGTAGCGATAAGTCAACTCCAGCTCTAACCCAATTTTACATATTGAACTATATATGCTCTCCTACCGCACAGCTTCTCACCCACACCATACTCACACATATATGTACTAATTTTTCAAAACATTCAATGAGACAAGCTTCAACTTGTTCTGGCTAAAAAATCATGCCTTTCTTCATCTCAATGACTTCAGTAGCGATAAGTCAACTCCAGCTCTAACCCAATGTTTACATATTGAACTATATTGCTCCCTACCGCACAGTTTCTCACCCCCTCACTCTTCAATGAGGCTCAATGCGAACCTTCTCATATAAACCTCCAAAAATTTCCAAAGACCTAAATGTATGTCACCTCATACAAACTTCCTAAATTTCCAAAGACCTAAATGTATGTCATCTCATATAAACCAACCAAAATTTCCAAAGACCTAAATGTATGTCATCTCATATAAACCAACCAAAATTTTCTAAATGTGCGACGTCTCATACAAATGAATAAAAATTTTCTAGATCTCAAATGTGCGACCTCTCATACAAATGAACAAAATTTTTCTAGATCTCAAATGTGCGACCTCTCATACAAATGAACAAAATTTTTCTAGATCTCAAATGTGCGACCTCTCATACAAATGAATAAAATTTTTCTAGATCTCAAATGTGCGACGTCTCATACAAATCAACAAAAAATTTTCTAGATCTTCAATGTGCGTCTTTTTCCGATTTTCCATACAAAAAAAGTTGCACATCCAGAACGAACATATCCCCCCTACTATCTAAAAATGAGCCAAGTAAAGAATTAAAACCGCCTTCAATTTATTTGCGGGAGCGTAGCTCCAATGCACTAGTTGCCAGTTTAGCAAGCCTCCTAAACAATAGCAACTTCCATGTTGTTCCCTTAACTAGAGGAAACATTCACGAAACTAAAATCCAAACTGATTCTGAGGCTAGCTATCGCAAAGTTGTTAATCAATTTGAAAAGGGAAAAAAGAATTTCTATACATACCAGCTTAAAAGTAGCAAAGGTATTTCAGTCGTGATTAAAGGTATTGAAGGAGACGTTGATCCAAACGATATAAAAAATGCTCTCGGCGAACAGGGCTTTCATGCTAGAGCAGTAATAAATATAATAAACAAAGAAAAAATACCGCAGCCAATGTTTAGAGTTGACCTTCTTCCAGACAACTTAAAGCTTAAAAAAATTGAAATCCATCCCATTTATAACTTGATGTACTTATTGCATCGTAAAATTACCGTGGAAGAGCCTCACAAACGAAATGGGCCAGTACAATGCAATAATTGCCAAGAGTTTGGTCATACCAAAACTTACTGCACTCTGCGTACAGTGTGTGTAATATGTGGTGAACTTCATCACAGTTCAGTGTGTAATAAAAAATCGCAAAACGACCGCAATTTAGTAAAATGTAGCAACTGGCAAGGTAATCATACTGCAAATTACCGAGGCTGTATAGTTTACAAAAATCTTAAGCAGCGTCTTGATATCCGAAAGCAAATGTCTCGAAATCCAGTTAAAAATACATTTGTTCCTTCAACCGCGCCATCCTCGAACATAGCTAGTGTTGCTTTTACTCCAGGTGTTTCCTATGCAAATGCATTGAAGGCAGGCATTCCATCAAATCAGTTCACACCATCCAACTCAAATAGCAATCTTGAATTAATGATATCAACTCTTACTCAAAGTATTTCTAACTTTATGCAGGCGATGCAAAAATCCGTCGACACAATTGTGGAAATGCAGACTAAGTTAATGACAGCTCTTCTTTCGAAAATATGAGCAGTTTAAAAATGTGTGCATGGAATTCAAACGGCTTAAGCCGGCATAAGCTAGAAATCCAAAATTTTTTAATTCGTGCATCCATTGATGTATTGCTTCTCTCAGAAACTCACTTAACTAATAAATGCTTCTTCGCAATTCCTGGATATATATTTTACAAAACCAATCATCCAGATGGTAAAGCACACGGTGGTACAGGCATTCTTATCCGTAAGAGAATTAGGCACTTCCTAATGGAATCGTATGAAACTAATTTTATACAAGCAACAACAATAAGTATTTGGGCAAATAGCAAAAGCATGTCAGTCTCGGCGGTATACTGCCCACCGCGTCACACTTTTTCAGAACAAATGTATATAGATTTCTTCAAAACCCTCGGTAATAAATTCATCGCAGCTGGAGATTATAATGCCAAACACACCCTCTGGGGTTCCCGTCTTTGTAATCCTAAAGGTGCTCAACTATATAGGGCAATTATGAATAAAAATAACAATCTCGACTTTGTTTCTCCTAGGAAACCTACTTATTGGCCAGCGGACCCAAATAAATTACCAGATCTTATAGATTTTGGAATTATAAAAGGGATTAAAAGAGAATCCATATCAACATATACAACGTTTGATCTGTCTTCAGATCATTCTCCAGTGTTATTCCTATTGAACGAAAGACCAAAATAAGTTGATATTCCCCTCAGATTAACAAATTTCAATACCAATTGGCTTAAATACAAAAAGTATATAAGCTCACATATACACACCAATTACAAAATCGAAAGTAAAGAGCATATTGATGACGCCGTGACAGTTCTTACTTCTATGTTGACTTCAGCAGCAGAGAACTCTACGCCTAAGAACATTAAAACGGAAAAGGTGTCCTTTACAAATGCTGAAATAGAAAATCTGGTGGCCTGTAAAAGAAGGTGCAGGAGGGAATGGCAACAAACCCCGATCACCAGCAGCTAAATGTAGATTGAAAGAAGCGGAAAATAAGCTCAAAGCAGCTCTTTCGAGGGAGAAACGATTAGAACAACATAAATTTGTGCAAAACCTTACTCCAAAAGGCAAAAATCAAAAATGCTTATGGCAATCAATACGTGGGGTGAAGACTCCGGTCGAAAGTGAATTCCCTATTAGAGTTCCTAACGGTGGGTGGGCGCGTAACGACGAAGAGAAGGCTAACGTGTTTGCTTTGCACCTTAGTAAGGTATTTCAACCAAATCCAGGTAGTTTTGATCACCCTGTTACACAAAGTTCTGAAAACACTCAACAATTGCACTACGAAATAACTCCCAGTCAAATCATTGACGTCATCAAGAATAAATTAGTCTGCAAAAAAGCTCCAGGGTATAATTTAATTACTCCGAAAATGTTAAAAAACTTACCTCTTATTGCAGTGGTGTTTATAACAAACCTTTTTAATGCAATAATAAAGTATGGTCATTTTCCACAGGACTGGAAGAGATGGGTCATAATTATGGTACGGAAACCAGGTAAAGATCCTTCTCAAGCCTCATCCTACAGGCCGATTAGTCTTCTTCCTTGTCTCTCGAAACTATTTGAAAAACCACTTATTCCGAAATTGTCGTCATTCTTACTAGAACAAAACATTATTCCCTCTCATCAGTTTGGATTTAGGGAAAAACACGGTACAATCGAGCAAGTTAATCGAATTACAAACGAAATAAGAATCGCATACGAAAAAAAAGAATACTGCTCGGCGGTATTTTTAGATATTCAACAAGCATTCGACAAATTTTGGCATGATGGGCTGAAATTTAAAATCAGGCAATTACTCCCTAAAAATGTTCATGCAGTCTTAAATTCTTATCTGAGTAATAGAAAATTCCAAGTAAAACAAAATTCATTTATAATAAAAGACTTTGTAATTAATGCCGGAGTTCCGCAAGGGAGCGTTGCCGGTCCGTTTTTATACCTTTTATTTACAGCTGACATTCCTATCAGTGGTCAAATTTTCACATCGACGTTTGCTGATGATACAGCATTTCTAACTAGACACAAAAACGTGGTGGTGGCAACCAACGAGCTCCAAGCGCATTTAAATAATATCCAAAACTGGTTATCCCGTTGGCGTATTAAAGTTAACGAACAAAATTCTCGCCACATTAACATATATTCACACTTAATAGAGGCGTCTCTCCTGACGCATTCCTAAATAACATTCGAATCCCTCAAGTTGAAGAAATAACATACCTCGGAGTTCATTTAGATAGAAGGCTGACCTGGCGCATGCATATCGAAGCGAAGCGGACTCAGATGAAACTTAAAGCAATTAGCTTGCACTGGCTAATGAATAGTCGTTCCCCCCTAAAACTTGATTATAAAATCCTGTTATATAATCAAGTTATAAAACCGATATGGACGTACGGTTTACAACTCTACGGAAACGCAAGTGCTTCAAATATAGATTATTATTATTATTAGATGGGGGCTCTGTGCGCACTGCGACCCATAATGAATCTATTGTGCTACCCCCAGGGTTGTCTTAATTATTTATCCTTAGGCTCTTTATATATTTGAGCACTGTGGACGGTTTTAAGACAGACCAAAATTTGTAGGGGGCGACAAGCGCCTCCCCAAAGTTGAGGATTCTGCGGCTGGCCAGAGATGGACAGTCACAGAGAATGTGTTCTGGCGTTTCTTCATCCATTTCACAGAACCGGCATTTCGATTCGTTCGATAGGCCTATCTTTTTGAGATGATATCTCAATTTGCAGTGCCCTGTGAAGTATTCGGTAAGGATCTTTAAATCTTTTTCTTCCGAGATACAGTAATCTCTTGGAGATTAGTTTGTTGGGAGTGATGAATCTTTTGGCCTGTCTTTGACCTTTTGATTTCATCCAGGAAGTATGAAAACACTTATCCTCCCAATTTCTGAGTAATTCTGCACAGTATGACTTCTGAAGTGTACAGAAAGGTTCAGGCCCGATGAGGCGTCTTTGAGCTCCCCGTTTGGCGAGGCAATCTGCCCTTTCGTTCCCTTCGTAGCCCTCATGGCCTGGGACCCACCAAAGTGTTACTTTGTTGTGGTTCCCGAGGTCATTGAGGAGATTGAGGCAATTCTCTACTAGTCCAGATGAGATGTTAACAGCCCTTAAGGCTAGAAGAGCAGCCTGGCTATCAGACATTATATGGATACTGCTCCCCTTTGTCTTCCTCTTCAGACATTCGCGGACGCAGATTTCAATCGCATATAATTCTGCCTGAAATATGGTTGGGTATAGACCCATTGGTACTGCTTTCTGGAATCTAGGTCCCAAGATGCCTGCACCTGTACTTCCATTTTCAAGTTTGGATCCATCTGTGTACCAGATTTGTGATCCTTTCTCTATGTGAAGTAAGACGTTTTTGAATTCACTTCGTTCAGGAATTATTACCTTGTACTTGCGTTCAAAACGCAATATACGTTGTATTCGGTCTGGCATCTTCATTATTGGGTCCTCAGATACATTCAGTAATATCGAGAGGTGCCCTTGAAGATCCCCACTTTTGAGATTTGGCACTTTGTGCAATCTTAAAGCGCTTGCACATGCCTCTGTCTGAATTTGGATAGTGAGAGGGGGGATGCCGGTGATGACACCCAGCGCATCTGTGGGGCAGGTTTTCATTGCCCCTGTGATGCTCCCACACACTAGTCTGTGTAGCTTGCCCAGTTTGGCTTCCGCGGTCCTTTGTCTGACCTTTGGCCACCATACAAGGGCAGCATAAGTAATTATTGGTCTAACAATCGTAGTGAAAGACCAATATGCCATTCGTGGGGAAATTCCCCACGTCTTGCCATGGAGCCTTTGGCACACATAAAGCGCCTTTGAGGCTTTGCTGACAACATGGTCTTCAAATATAGATATTCTGCAAAGAGCTCAGTCCAAAATCCTGAGATCAATTACAGGAGCTCCATGGTTCATTAAAAATGAACAAATCCATAGAGATCTAAAGGTAGAGACGGTTAAATCAGAATTTATGAAGATCAAGCAAAAATATCGCCAAAAATTGCAATCTCATGTAAATCTCCTCGCCAGAGAACTCGCAACTACGTCCTCTCTTTCGCGATTAAAGAGAAAGGACCGACCGACTATCCAATTCGATCCTTAGAATTCCACTCACTTAAACATATTGCATTCCACTGCACGACCGCGGTTCCTGATTGCGCTTGTGCTTCCTTGCACCTCGGTAAAATAATACTCAAGCATTCCATTGCACGAACGCGATTCCTAACTACGTTTGTGCTTCTTTGCACTCTTCCGGTAAAATAATACGCAAAATCTCCAAGTCTATTCAGACTCAACAGGCCATTTCACGGTCGGATCTTTGCAGTTTTACTCATCACCAATTTCTCCGTATTTAGAATTTGAAATTAAAAAAGATTTTTTTGCCTGACAGTGTCCTTTTTTCTTTCGAATGACATCGAAAAGTCGGAATCGGTTATTAGTGGACTTAGCAGGTTTACACTATAAGCCGAAGATATATGACTTTTACATTTTCAAACAAAAAATTTGGCGTTCTTGCTTAAAAGGTTTTTATACAATG
>JAIPUU010001381.1:0-56055 GCA_020466095.1 Chlorops oryzae
AAACAATTTTTAAAAAATCTTTTTGGTTTTGTTTATTTTTTCGTAAAGGTTTCTAATTTAATTGCAGAGTTGTTTATTTTGCTTTAACTGTAAACTTCTCACATTCTATTAGTACATTATATATATAAATAATTTTTTTTTTCTTTTTTTTCATCAGGATCAACTTCTCTCTTGATTAGAGCTCGAAAACTACTAATACGTTTTACTAAAACTATGACCATACCTATAAATTTATTCTTATTTATTTGTTACTGTTCGTTCTTCGCCGCCGCGTCGTAGCCGGGCCCTTAGAGCACGGCGAAATAATTCTTCTATAATCGCTTCCTTTTTCTCTCCTTTTGCCTCTTTGAAGTTCGAGTTCGAGCGAAAGCTGCTTTTTCGATCGACAAAAAGGCACTCGTTTAGTGGACGGCGCCAACGAAACACGCGACCCAAATTCTGTTTAAAACTATTGGTCCGAACGTCGAACCAAAAACAAAATTCGAAAAAGTAATCTCGCCAAAAACGTCCGTGCGCGCACCATCGCCCTCTAAAAAAAAAAATAATTTAAAAAAAGTCGAAACGAAATCTATAAAAATAATTAAAACAAAACAAAAATCCAAATTCCTTTAAACAAAAAACAGAACAAAAAATATTAAAGAACGACCGAGAAATAATTAAAGAAAAACAGTGAGTTTAATTAATAAAATTTTGAATAAAAAACAAAAACAAAAAAACAAAAAAAGGTGAAGTCAATTGAATTGAAAAATCTTTAAAGAAGCAAAATTAGTGAACTAAGAAGAAGAAAAATTAGTGAACTAAGAAACAAAAAAAAGAAAATTCCACACAAAAAAACCCAACCAAAAATCATATTCGCGCCGCGCAATCCACCAAAAGGCCCCAATTCAACATCTGCGAGCCCAACGAGAAACAGGTACGTGCCCTTCATCCTTTAAAGAACAAACATTTGGCGATCCTGCCAGGAGCCTGGAAACAGGTTCTGGAGGACCAATCCTTGCAAGGAAGGATCGAGAAAGTAGGCCACGTGTGTGTCACCCTTTACCGCTATTTGCCCTTCAGAAAAGTCAAGGGCAGCACGATCCAGGCACGTGACACACATCACCGTTTCGACTCATCCTTTCTCTTCATATTCGTATCACCTATCTCGCTCGCACACCCGTGTCGCCTTTGGTGGTGGGTTTTTGTGCACAACGAATATCGCAAACCAACAGCCATATAACGGGTCTGCCAGCAGCGTTAGATTTCTCGTTCCCTTTTTTGTGCGAACGAACACAGCCAGCATCAAGGCCTTGCGGTTGTTTTTCCTTTTTTTGTTTCATTGCTTTGCTTTGCAATAGCGCCTGTACTGCTATTCCAACTTCGTACGGGACAATTGTTGAGCTGGTCAGTTGCCACGCAGTGTGTCGCATCGAACATCAAACGTGATCGAGTGGAATTTGTGCGGCCGAACTTGCCACAGCTATTGGAATCGCGGTTCGCCTGCAACCACACACACGCACAAGTTCTCGTTCTTACGCTTTTCGCCGCAGTGACAAGGCAACTGAAAGCGTCGCTTTGAAGTTCGGTCGTTCGGTCGTTCTGTCGATCGCTATTGAAAGTCTCACTTTTCCTCTGCTGCTTGTGCGCTGCTTACGCGCAGTCTGTGCTCTGCCCGTGCGTATGAGAAATTGGCTTAGACAGCGTGCATGAAATTCTGCGACAGTGGGCAAACATTAGAAAAACTCATTTGAATTTGTCTCTTGGCGTATTGCAATTTCTTAAATTGGAATTGCTGATCTTACTGATATTTTGAAAGATTGGAATTTGATTTTAATAAATTTATTAATTCATCTGGATATTTTAATATTGAATTTGGGTTTGCAAGAATCTTGTGGGGGTGTTGCGAAAATAAAAGGCTGGAACTGGAAGTGCGCTACCGTCGGCATCGGTCCCACTATATTGCTACGATTTTCCTCCTTAACATACATTTATATTGCAGTACAGGAATTAATAACGATTCGCTACCAAGGCAGCAATACCTACGTTTGATTGCGTCTGATTTTGCGGCGCTCATCCGACGTCAAGCCTCTTTTTACCCTACGACCGGTTTTTTCCGCACCTGACCACGGTTGTGCCACTATTTAATTTTGTGTTGTCATCGAAAATTTCTGCATTTAATGAAATTAAACTTACGCGTGGGCGACTATATTCGTTAATTGTGCTGAGATATTATTCGACATTTTTCATCTTTATTCCGGAAGCGCTGCACCTGATTTGCGATACCATTTCATCAAAGCTATCAACATGTCCTTCGACTTTCAATTTAATGATGCCGTGGAGCAACTTAAGAGCTTCTGCGACATGGTTATACACTCCGATCCCTTGAAACAAACGCAATCACTCATAGAAGTTGAAGACGAAGACATTATTTCTTATTGGGAAAGCGTTCGTAACGCTTACAGCGCTGCTCGCTTCCATGAGGAATGGTCTGCCGAGGCTACTGCGCGCGCTCAGGTGACCTACAACGAATGTCGTGATCTCAAAATAATAGCTCGAGCACGACTTAGGGACATGCTAAAGATCCACGTTCGAAATCGTCCACCGCTCTCCAGCACACACGAGCCTCCACAGTTCTCTCCGGCGCCTCCATCTAATAATTTTATCAAAGTACAACCCCAGCGTTGCCCCAACTGTCTCGCTCTTTGTGATCAAGAATCAAAATGTTCTACCAACTTTAACTGTACGAAGTGCCAACAACGACATCACACTTTGTTGCCTTTTACGAGCGCGGCTGCAACACCGGACACGAAAGTTTCTACCCCCTCTTTGACATCTCCTCCAGAGATGAGCCCGTCTCCGGCGAGCCAACCGCCGCATTTCCATGCGCCACCAGAGGCTTCGAGCTCCGTGAGCATCCCCTCCACGTCACAGGCACACACGCACGTCTCCATCGGCCTAACACAGGTGCTTTTGCCAACGGCTTTCGCACAAATTTTACATAATGGAGAACGATTCGTTGTCCGGGCGGTTTTAGATCAAGGTTCGCAGAGGACATTTTTGACCGAACGAATGCAGCTGCCGTTGAATTTGCCACCGATCCACAAAATCTGCAACGTATCTGGCATGGGTGGCCAATGCACCCACATCGCGAAAAAGGAATGCATCATCACGCTCGCATCGCCTCGTTCTTCGGTCGAGGAGGAAATCGACGCCGTGGTGTTGCCGAAATTGACCAATTGGCTTCCAGCCAAAAGGGTCTCCAATTTGGATCCCCACGAGATCTCATCGTTGGAGCTCGCCTATCCCCGTTTTATGAATCCAGCCCGCATCGATATGGTCATCGGGTCTGATATCATGCCAAAAACTACTGCGGCCGGGCGTCAAGATGAATGTCAGAGGAAGCCTAATTGCCCAAAATTCCGTCTTCGGTTGGTATTTGAGTGGGCCCATCGCCAGCGAAACCACCGGCGCGTTTACGACGCAGGTCTCCTCCGGAGACCCCAAGAGTCACTCCACGAGTCGCTCAAATCATTACGGGAGCAGGAAGAAATTACGATCTCCCTCCTCCTCTTCCCGAGGCCACATACACTGAAGAAGTTTATTCCCGAACCACTATTAGAAATTCAGATGGTAGATACGTCGTGCACCTACCATTTAAGGATAAATTTTTCAGAGCCGCTCTTCGCTTGGGCTCGTCACGATTTGGAGCGCTGATGCAGTATAGGAGCCTGGAGACAAGGCTCGCAAAGCAGCCATTTATGCGCCACGCCTATAGTTCTGTTCTGTCTGAAACACATCGCCTCCGATCATATGGGGCCACGCCCTGATTTTGCAATTATACGAGAAAATCATTTCTTTTCGTTCCATCACCCTCACCATGCCGCAATGCAGCCGGAAAGTACATCTACAAAGACTTGTAGCATGGAAAGATCGTCGGTCTACGTGGTGCGAGCCCAAGTGCACAGGCTGGGTCGGTGTCGCCGATTTCGGCAATGGGATCCAGGAAAACGCCGCCTCGATCAATCATCTATCGGGATCGGACGCCTCCAATCCCGGGAGCGACAACATCGCCGCTCCAGCTCCAACCGGCGCCGACCAAGTGAGAGAAACCCTGGGCGAATTCTACGAATTTCTGCGGCAGAGGGAAAGATAAGGGAGAAAAAATATGGTTGCGTAGCGCAAGGCGGGCAGTATGTTCGTTCTTCGCCGCCGCGTCGTAGCCGGGCCCTTAGAGCACGGCGAAATAATTCTTCTATAATCGCTTCCTTTTTCTCTCCTTTTGCCTCTTTGAAGTTCGAGTTCGAGCGAAAGCTGCTTTTCGATCGACAAAAAGGCACTCGTTTAGTGGACGGCGCCAACGAAACACGCGACCCCAAATTCTGTTAAAACTATTGGTCCGAACGTCGAACCAAAAACAAAATTCGAAAAGTAATCTCGCCAAAAACGTCCGTGCGCGCACCATCGCCCTCCAAAAAAAAAAATTATTTAAAAAAGTCGAAACGAAATCTATAAAAATAATTAAAACAAAACAAAAATCCAAATTCCTTTAAACAAAAAACAGAACAAAAAATATTAAAGAACGACCGAGAAATAATAAAGAAAAACAGTGAGTTTAATTAATAAAATTTTGAATAAAAAACAAAAAAAAAAAAACAAAAAAAGGTGAATTCAATTGAATTGAAAAATCTTTAAAGAAGCAAAATTAGTGAACTAAGAAGAAGAAAAATTAGTGAACTAAGAAACAAAAAAAAGAAAATTCCACACAAAAAAAACCCAACCAAAAATCATATTCGCGCCGCGCAATCCACCAAAAGGCCCCAATTCAACATCTGCGAGCCCAACGAGAAACAGGTACGTGCCCTTCATCCTTTAAAGAACAAACAGTTACTATAATTTTGAATTAAACATATTTTTATTGTTAATAACTTATCTTCTTTTATAAACTTATACAATTACGTTCTTATTTTAATTTTCCGTGTTAATTCTTTTTATATATATTTATTCTTTTTTATTTTTTTTTATTTTTATTTTTTTTCCAATTTAATCTTTTTATTGTTAGTTTTTTATTGGAAAATCCTATGGTAAGTCTGATTGATTTACCATTTAAATTTATTTTCCTTCTTTTACTACAATTTTTTTCTTTTTTAATCTTGTAATTCTTTAAATGTGTCTGTTAAGATTTTATGTTCTTCCGTTGTTATTTCTAATTCTCTAGTGATTCTATTCTGCTTACCCCATTCTGTTATTACATTAGCTTAAACGGTTCTTGTTATTTACTGTTTTCTAATATGGTTTCTTCCGCGAAATATTCATTCCCTGCTTCTAATTTTGAAAAATAGTGTTCTGCAAATTGTAGTGTGAATAACCCACAAGTCAATCATATTATTTTGGCTGGGGGACATGGTGGATAATTGACCTTCTCTATCAAACATCTCGTTGTTAGTTAAGTCTCCGATTTTCTTGAAAAAATATAGCAATATTATTGGCTATTTGTGTGTAATTGTGTGGTTTCAAAGAATCCAATACGTGTTTAATTTCCCTGTAGGAATTTGAAACTAGTGTCGTACTAGTACTTTACTAGTGCAAAAGCCACCAGTACTAGTTTTTTCTATACCCCTGTCCATATAAAATTCTGTCGAAAATCAGTATAACATCTGTACAGGACAGCACTAGTACAGTATGCACCAGAATTATTCTAGTACTTTTCGATCCAATTGGGTAAATTTGCACCAGTTAAATACTAGTGATGTTTACGGGAAAAAGTTTTACGGAATCGTGGAATTTTTTTTCAGTACAAAATGGGAAATAAATTATTTATAATAAAAGAAAACCATTCGGTTGTGTATTTATTATCAATTTATAACGCCTCAATGAATGAATGCAATTATTCCCCTGATCCTGTATAGTTATGGTGCCAACCCTTACCAAAAACATTGCACTAGTTCTTTTAGTACTGGTAAAAGTACTAGTTCCTTTTAGGCAAATTGCTTAACAGCTGTCTACAGGGTTTAATTCTGCACAATTACTAACATCCAGTGACTATTCACACATACGGGCAATAGCCAATTTTTATACCCAGCGTAAGCGGGGTATATTAGTTTTGTGCAAAATCTTGTAACAGGGAGGAATTAAGCTTCGGAGATATAGAAAAAATATATTTAGAAATGATCAGGATCAAAAACTGAATCGATTTAGACATGTCCGTCTGTCCGTCTGTCCCTCTGTCCGTCTGTCCGTCTGTCCGTCTGGGACCGTCTGTCCGTCTGTCCGTCCGTCCGTTGGTCGGATCTCCTCCGAAAGGCTGAACCAATGAAGTCGAAATTTGGCACACATGTATATCGGGGTCCGAGTATGATCCTAAGTAAAAATGGGAGACATTCCGCCCCACTGCCACGCCCACAAATTAATTTATTGTGTTTTCAGTAAAATGCTTGTAACTTGCGAACCACTCAACACATTTCAACACATTTGGTGTGCTGGTAATCTACGAAAAGGGACATTTGCTGGCAAAAAATGGACGCCGCCCCCTCGAGTCACGCCCACAATAAAGCCCAAAAATAAGGGCTTATCGTAACTTGTGAAGTAAAGGGCGTAGAAGGCTTAAAATTCGCAAAACATAGGTTCACCAAGGCGAATAAAGCTGTAGGAAAAAATTTTTTGTGGCCCGCCCACTGCCACGCCCACAAATGAAGGACTTTTTCGTAACTTCCGAAGTAAAAGGCGTATAAGCTTCGAATTCGCAACATAGGTTCACCAAGGCGAATGAAAGGTGTAGGAAAAAAATTTTATGTGGCCCGCCCAATGCCACGCCCACAAATAAAGATTTTTCGTAACTTCCGAAGTAAAAGGCGTAGAAGCTCCAAAATTCGCAACATAGGTTCACTAAGGCGAATGAAAGGTGGTTTAGCAAAAAAAATTTTATGTGGCCCGCCCAATGCCACGCCAACAAATAAAGATTTTTCGTAACTTCCTAAGTAAAAGCCGTAGAAGCTCCAAATTCGCAAATAGGTTCACTAAGGCGAATGAAAGGTTGTAGGGAAAAAAATTTATGTGGGCCCGCCCACTGCCACGCCCCATAAATGAAGATTTTTCATAAGTTCCGGAAGTAAAAAGGCGAAGAAAGCTTCAAATTCGTAACCATATTAAACGTTCATCAAGGGGAATGAAAGGTGAAGGAAAATTTTTATGTGGCCCACCCACTGCCACGCCCACAAATAGAGAAGCAAAAAAATAGTGCGCTCATAATGTCGGGACGCTGGGTATTTCAAAGTCGGGCTTGACCGACTTTAGCTTTTTTACTTGTTTGTTTTGTTGTCAACGTTTTTCAGCATTAACTTTATTCTCATTTTAGCTATATTGTTTGGTGCCTTTAATGTCGCTAAGATTCCTGCGTATGTGAAGGAAATGAATATGTGAACTGTTCCTAAAATGGAATTATGCTTTTTTAAAAACCAATCTAAAAAAACGTTGATGTGAACCTCCCCCAGCCACTGGTTGTCAATAATTCTACTGTAGTCTTGCTTTGTTATTTCTGTCGCTCTTTTCCCAATCATATAAGAACAAATTCAAGCCATTTTTAACTGATTTCTTACGTGTTCAAAAAAGCGAAAGAAAAAAAAAAATTTCAACTTATTTAAAAAAAATTTTTCAACAAAAATGTTGGCTTGAATGCTGCTGTAAATTTAAAAATGGTTAACTATACTTACATTCCACTTAGGGCCAGATATTCGCTTCGTTTGATTTTCTTTATGGTTCCTTTTTGGATTCTTAAAAAAGTAAAAAAGTATACGATCAATGTGCAAAGAGTCGTGTCTTCTTTATACCTTTCTTTTCATATGCCTCACTGCTGCGGTATTAAATCGGAACTGCGATAATTTAAATTTGGACATTTCTTACGCAAAATATTTATGGTTATTTTGCATTTACCTAAAATGTTTTTACTGCTGATTTGACTTAATTCATATTGGTTGGCTACTACGAGGGTCGTGCCAGAAGTCGTTGAGTTAAAAAACGTAGCGCTCAACACCTCTTCCGTTCGTTCTGACTCTTTGTAACGTTTTAGAATCGTTCTGACGCTTTCTTTTCTTCGTACCTTGTCCTTTGCTATTTCCTGTTTGACCTCTACTTTCACGGATTTCCTTTTTAAAATAAAATATACTCCTATTAATCCTGCTTTAAATTATCAATAGTAATGTGCCGCTAATGCCATATGATATTGTTACGATGAAAAAATCTGCTCTTTTATGTAAGGTTATTTTTAAAAATATTTACTATTATGTCTTCGAAAATTATTGGCGTGTTATTAAGATTTAACGTTTTATCAGAGTAAAAATATTTTTCTTCCATTATGGCTTAGAGTTAAAAAAATTTTCCTGTTGAATTGTGACACTGCAATTCGAAAAAGTTATAAGGGCGTTATCGGGTTAATGTTATGTTTCTTTTGTCGCAATTTTGCTCTATAGTTAATTTCTTAGCGTTTTTTCACTATTACGGTTCCTTCATCGATATACTTGATAAAAACGTTTTGTTATTGAAAATGAAATTGCAATTATCCTGGAAATAGTACAATGCTGACTTCTTTTTAAATCCTTTAAGACTGCGTTTTCTTGGTTGAGAAAATTGCATCCTTTACGATTTCAGTGTTGAACTGTGAACCTCAATAAAGTCTTTTTGTTCGTTAATTGGGGGACACCATCAGACTCCCATTAAATGGTTGTGACGAGAAAAACGATGACTGGAATTATCTGAAAAATGTAGTGCTATTGTTAACCAACTATGCCTACTTTTATTAATATTTGGTTTGGAGTGGGTTTTATATTGTTGACCTTTCAATTTTTTGCCTATATATTGCTTTGCCTGCTTTAATTCTTCTCAGTCGATTCGTTAATTTATTGTCATGTTTTCGTTATTTGATTTACTCGCGATTTTTCTTGGGACTATCATTGTTATGGTCTCGAGGGTTTTTATTTAGAATTGGCCGAGTATATGCCGGCGTATTATATGTACCCGGCAATATTTCGAAAGGTGGCCCCCGCTATAGCCGCTGTAATTGAAAGTCGTCTGCGGTTGACTATTCAATCGTTGAAGCGGTTCACCTATATTGATCCGGGGCATCAGAAGCGATTGTATACTGTACTCACTTATGCCAGGGCTTATGACCGGAACTGCAGCCTCATGGAAAATGTGAAACTTTTGGCCATCCAAGGTTGTGTCTCGGACGAGGGGAAACGTGATGTCATCAAAAGACATTACCTTTTTGGGGTTGGGTCGCATGAACCACAACCGAAATGCCGTATTCAAAGGAGGATGTCCTTTGATGATTTTTTCTCGATGAACCGAGAGGTAAAAATCAAATTCGGCCCTTGTCTTGGTGCCGATGGAAAATACCGGCTAGAGCGGACTGTCCTTTGGGAATAAAATTTTGTATTTGTGTATTTTAATTTTAGTCATTGTAATGCTTTTTAGATGTTAAAAAAAATAAAAATTTACTTTTGCATTATGGCTTTTAAAATTTTTTGGAGCATCTTGTCTTGATTTTTACAGGTCAAACTGCATGCTCTCTGTGTTTTTATATCTTCCACTATTTTATGTAAATTGATTTCTAAATTTTTCTTGCATGGCTGAAAGTGCCATATCTACTGCTATGACCATGCCGGTGCGGTTAATCCCCGCCTTACAGTGTATGACCAACTTCGGGTACGTATTATTGCTACATTCTGCTGCTTTTTGATTATTTCTGACTTTATTCCAAAAATCTAAAAGGTAATTAGAATTTGCTGTTTTCCCATCTGGCCATGAAAGAAATTGCCAATGGTTAATAATGCGTTCTTCCTCCTTTCTTATATTCGCTTTTCTTAGTTTGCTTTGGACAAAAATTTCTTTCTTTTCCGTTTTATGGTTTCAATATTAAAATTTCTGCAATTGAACAAATCCCCTTCATTTCCTCCCCAGTACCGATAACACCCTTTTTCGTTCACTCCTGTTAACATGACAATATTAAAACAATTTTGTTCCCAAATCATCTGACAAAAATCGCTGACTGTGTTTACTAATGGGTGTTGAGTGGCTATATACTCATTCGGCCAATGCACTCCATTCACGTAATTGGCGTGTATGTAATCCGAGTCGTTTTCATTTATGACTTTTAATTTTAGTCGGCTGTGGTCGAAACATGGTACGTCATCATATCTGTTTTTGGACTTATTTTTGATGACTTGGTTTTTTGCGTATTTGAGTTGTTTTTTAGCCAGATTTTGGTGCTCTGTTCTTAACCCTTTAATGTCTAAGTTATTAAATGACTTTTCTACATCACTATTTGTCGTGTTTTGATTTTTTTCTGAAAAAACTGCGCAGACATTTTTCTTGTCGTGAAAAATTTTTATTAAATTGTTGTGAAAAGTTTTCTCTCTTCCTCTAATTTTTAGTCTTACATTTGTTGTTGTCGGTTCTGAGATCACTTCGTATGGTCCCTGCCAAAATGGAAGAAGAATTTTATTTTTTCTTTAACCAGACTTTGTCTCCGAGTGCAATATCTCTCTCTTTAGAATTTTTGTCATAATATTTTTTTGGATTTCTCTTTTGCCGCTTTATAGTTGTCCCTCACTATTTCGTAACTGCGTTGAATTTGGTATTGCAAAATTTTACTATAATCATCTGGATTGTATACTGGACTTGGTTTTTTCTTTAACTTGAGTGGAATTTCAAATTCAAAGCCGAAAAGTGTTCTACTGGGAGTTTGTTTTGTTGTTGTATGGACCTTATTATTGTGTACGTGCATCGCATGATGTAGCCATTCATCCCAATTTGTGCCATCCTCGTTGACAACATTTCGAAGAAATTCTGCAAGAGGTCGGTGACTCCTTTCGAGAGCACCGTTGGCTTGTGGATGGTACGGAGAAGTTTGAGATTTCTATATTCCAAGAATTTCACAAACTTCTCTAAACAAATTTGACATGAAATTTGGTCCGTTGTCCGTTACTAAAGCTTTTGGAATATTAAACTTTGAAATTACTTCATTAAAAAATGCTCGTGCAACCGTTGAGGCTTCTGCATCAGGTATGGCTGCGCAAATGAAATATTTTGAGAAATCGTCCAAAAATGTCAGAATGTATTTGTTATTCCCAGCTGATATGGGAAGTGGACCAACTATGTCCATGAAGACTTTGTCGAATGGTCTATGGGGTGTGTCTGTTATCGTCATAGGCATTTTCTCCACCCGTGAGCTTTTATTTTTTTGACAAAGCTTGCATGATTCGATATATGATTTGATTTGGCGCTGCATGCCTTCCCATTTGTATTGCTTTCTGATTCTTAAGTAAGTTCTTAAATATCCCTTATGCCCTGCAATTGAGGTATCATGAAAAGTTTTCAAAATTTTTTTTGATATCTTCTGAGTCTGTTAGGAAGACCGCGGTGTCTTCTCCCTCTAAGGATCCTTTGATTTCATCGTTTGCGACCTCTTCTAAAGCTCGGTTTTTTGCTCTTGTTATTACGCTAACTTTATTGTCTGCAGGTGTAATTCTGCTCAGACCGTCTGCATTTAGGTTGCTTTTCCCTGGTTTGTAACAAATTTCGAAATCATACTCTAATAATTTTAGACGGAAGCGTCCTAATCTGGTGTCCTGATCCTTAAAATTAGCTATTCCTTTTAATGGTTTATGGTCAGTGTAGATTTTAAAATTTTTTCCTAAAAGATACGTTCTATGTTAAAGCTTTTAACTGCCCAAACTATAGCGAGAAATTCCTTTTCGATAGTGGAATATCGTTTTTCAGTGGCACTAAGCGCTCTGCTGGCGTAGTGAATTGGGAGATCTTTTCCTGGTTCTCCCTGAGACAAAACTGCTCCTATTGCCTCATTACTAGCGTCGGTTGTTAAAATGAACGTTTTTTCAAAATCTGGGTACCTATCTAAGTATTGGTGGACTGGTTTATAGCGATTTTTAAATTGTTCCATCGCCCTTTGACAATCGATAGACCACATGAATTTTGATTCTTTTCGCAATAATTTTGTTAAAGGCAGACAAATTTTTGCAGCATCGGGTATGAATTTCCTATAGTAGTTAATTAACCCCAATAATGCCTGTAACTGTTTTATGTTTTTCGGCGCCTGTTTGTTTTTCACGCATTCTACCTTTCCTGGGTCTGGCAAAACTCCTGCTTCTGAACATTTGTGTCCTAAATAAATTACTTCTTTCTGCAGAAAATTGCATTTTTCTGTTTGTAATTTTAAATTATGCGTTCTGAGCACCTCTAAGACTTTTCTTAGGCGGACTTCATGTTCTTTTAAGTTTCTGGCGTAGATGACGATGTCATCTAAATAAACGAAACATGCAATACCTTGGAGGCCTGTTAGAATACTGTTCATAATTCTTTGAAAAGTTGCCGGAGCTCCCGTTAGACCGAAAGGTATCCTCGCAAATTCAAAATGTCCTAAACCAGTGCTGAAGGCCGTTTTTCTCTTCCTTATCATTTACCAAAACTTGGTGGTAGCCACTGGCTAAATCCAACGTAGAGAAATAACGACTATATCCCAGCTGTTCCAGGATTTCGTCAATTCGCGGAATTGGAAAAAACCTGTTTAATATTGATTTCGTTTAGTTTTCTGAAATCCACCACAAGTCTTCATTTTTTACGCCATCTTTCCCAGCTTTTTTCGGGACTAAAAATTATTGGCGAGTTCCACGGGGATTTACTCTGTGTGATAATGCCATCGTCAAGCATTTTCTTCACTTGTGTATTAATTTCTGTTTTGTGTTGTTCGGGCAACCTATATTGCCTCGAATTTATAGGCGGATGTTCTGCTATTGTGGGAATTTCATGAGCTATGACTGTCGTGTAAGACAATTGGTCTCCCTGCAGGTGAAAAATATCGGAGTAGCCATAAAATTTTTTTTTCATTGAATTGCTCTCCTCTTCATTTAGGTTTTTATCTAATTTAACTATTTCCCATAAATCGTCCATTCGCCTTTCTGCGTTTGCTTCTATTTTTATCTGATTTATATTTGATATTTCTAATTCATCGAACTCTGACCCTGACTCGAAATCTAATTCAGTTTCCTCATTTATTTGTACGGCTTGGCTAGTCGTATTCATTATTGGTACATTGCCTTTGCCATTTTTGACCACTGTGGGTGTATTTCCTACGAAGATGTTTGGCATTATTTCCTTTTTATGGATCACTAGACTCCCTTCTAGCCCTTTAATGCACACTTCCACTATTTTTGCTTCCCTAGCATTTATCGTAATTGACTCTGCAATACAAATCTTTTTGCTAGGCGTTGAAGTCAACAATGGTAGTGTTGCCATTCTTCCACCTAGATCAAAAACTACTTCCTTTTCCACACAATCGATGATTGATCTGTTTCCATAGTTCGTCCCTTTCTAATAGTCCATCTGCCGGAATCTTGCTTCCTGCTGGCAATACTTGCAATTTAAACCTTAGATCTGGAATTTCGGAATGTGAAACTTCTGCTGTCCCTATACTAGCAAATTTTTCCACCCAAATGCACCCACAAGATGACTTATCTCAGTTCTATTAATATTTAGATCCTTGAGTGCTTCTTTTTTAATTAAGCTCGTGTCAGAACCCGTGTCCACTACCAAGGTAAATTTTTCATTTATAGCCTGTCTACATGGAAGTACTACAAACGTGTCGTCTGACACTGGTTCTGCTGCTTTCCTTTCACCAAGGACCTTTTTACAATGGGTAACTAATTTTTCTGTTGCATGCTTACTCTCTTCTAAAATATGTATTTTGCTTACTAAAGGATCGCTGAAATGGACTTTTTTCGAAATTTTATTCTTCAAACCCATTTCATTTTTGCTCTCTGTCTTCAAATGGTGTTTTTTATTTAAGTCTGACATCCCATATTCCTTTTTATCTAAGTCTTTATTAACGAGCTTTGACCTTATTATTTCGTGCTTCATTTTGGCGTTCCGGTCTAATAGCCTTGACCGGGCCGTTGGGAGTTTCCCTGTAAATTACAAAATCTTGCTATGTGGCCGTGCTGTGAGCATTTAAAGCATTGCATATTTCTAGGCCGTGCGTTTCGAGTCTTTTCCGAATTGTTAGCAGTGTGTGTTTCGGCATTGAAATTGTTTTGTCTGCCTTCGTTGTTATTATTTTGGGCCCTGAATGGGTTGAAATGTTGTGGCGTGTTTGAACTGAAGTATTGTGTTCTGTTCGGGGTTGGGTCTCAGTTTGTTGGCCTCTTTGCCTAAGGGTGTCACAAAATTTATTCTTTTCATGCCCTCTCAATTTGCATACGTTGCAAAATAATTTCTCTAGTCTTCCAAAACATTTATTCTCTGAATGTCTCTTTTTTCTACAGAATTTGCAAATTATAATATAACGACTGCGTTGTTGTTCTATTTTCCCGTATTTCGCTGTTTGCTCATGTCCGTATTCGAAACATACATTGCAATAAGGAGTATTCCTTTTTTGCTGGTAAATATCGCGTGTATGGCCCGCAATATTGCAAAAAGAGCATAAAATTGTTTGTGCAGGTGTTTCTACTTTGACTTATAAAATTATTTGTCTGAAAATTTATATTTGCTGTTTGTAGCCCTTCTGCGTCTTCTGCCAATTTTATGAAAAATGGAAGTGGTTTGTCTCTATGTCGTTCTAACCGGAGTTGCATGTACCGATCTTTTATACCGAAAATGAATTTATTTTTGGCTTAGCCTACTATATTCACTAAGAGCTGATACTGATTCTGAAGAATTCCACGTTTCTCTAATCAATTTTTCGGCTTCTTTCAGCAAGGCCGCTATCCTTTCCCCAAATGATGATGCTTTTTCATTTAAATTTTCAGCACAGCTTTCTATTTCAAATCTGATTGTGTCTAAACTTCTTTGCTTTAAAATATTTTTCTTTATGAAATCTCCGAGTTCATCTAAACTGTTAAAATTTTTCTGGCTGACTTTTATGTAAGCTGATCCCGATAATCTCTGTTTTACGCATTTTATGGTGTCTTGCGCGGCCATATTTTGTGTTATGCTTTTTAGTAATTCTAACCTTTTTCATGACCTCATCTGCTGGAGTAGAGTTTGCCATTGTCACTGTTACTGTGGGTACTAATGAAACTCGGTTGGGTGGTTGCTCTGTATTTTGAACTGTTGAGTTTTGGGTGGTCTTACTTTTGTTAAGTGTGACCTTCACGAGTTGTGTATTTAATTCTGCCCAAAATGTTACCGGAGTTGTATTTATTTCAACTGGTTTGTTTTGAGTTTTGTTTAATAACTTTGTAGGGGCAACTGGTGCCGGTGGGGGGCTTGTGGTATTGGGGAATTTCCTGTTTGTTCTATAATGGAAAGCGATTTTTTTGTTATTGTTGGGCCTGGCATCGGTGAGGCAGTGTATACTGTCTTCAATTCCTTTTTTAATTTTGTAATTTGATCTTTAAGTCTTCTTACCTCCTCTTCCCTTTCTCTAAGCACGGACTTATCTTTTTCCAAGGTTTCCGTTAACCCTTGCCCTACCGCTTTTCTTAAAGCTTCCCGAAGAACGTCGTTTTCTTTCTCGGATTCCTCTATTAGGGTGTTACTATGTTCTATTTGCTCTTTTAGCTTTTTACAATTTTTTGACAGGTATTTTACAGTTTCTTCTAAAGTGACTATTTTGTCTTTTTCGGCGTTTTTATTTACTGAATTTTTTACCTGATTTATTAAAAATATTGCCTCCTCTATTTGGGATAATTGGCCTAGCACACGTTGATCTTTAATTAACTGTAAAATTTCTTTGCTTAATTTTGACTCATGCAATAACTCTTTCGCTTCTTCCAAAATTGTGCTGCTGTCAGCTTCTGATTGTGCGACCTTCGGTCTCAGATTTTCTTAATTCTTCTTCCATAAGTCTTAACTGAACACGGCACAAGTCCGCTTAAAACACATTAAAAAAAAAAAAAAAACGGACTTTTTGCAATAAAAATATTAATTTAAATTTTTTTGTACTCACCATATTTATAGTTGATTGCTGCATATTTGTTCTTCCTTCTGTGACTTTCTGCTACCGTTGAATTTTACTTTTCACTTTAAAGGTATTAATTTGAGACTCTTTTATTTAAAAAAATGTAATTTGCGAGAGAAGAAAAACAAATGTTCTTAATGTCTGAGTCGGTAGAGATTATGGACACGAGCTTTTGCTAATTCGGTTGATGATAACCACCTTTTTAAAACCTGCAAGGTTCCACGTTAGCTTTGCATTCGTTATTCCACACTTTCTACCGGGCAGATGTTATTTTTCTTATTACAAGGATTAAAACTTTTTTGTTTAAAGGAAAATCGGCAAGCTACGTTTAAAAACGTCTCTTGTCAATTTTGACTTTGCCTGAGTCTTCTTATTTGTTTCCGCCGTATGACTTACGAATTTGAGTTTCGCTTCCTCGGATGATGATAACCACCTTTTTAAAACCTGCAAGGTTCCGCTCGGCTTAACTCGTGTTTTCGTATGTCATACTACAAAAACCTTGTAAGTGTACTCTTTTAAAAGTTTTGAGCCTTGGTTCGTATCCAACTGAAAGTCAGTCGAATACCGGCTGCGCCAATGTTAAAGTATTTTCCGCTGTATTCCCGATTGAATACAACGTCTGAATACTTCAGTGCGAATAAACAAAATGAAAAGGACACCAAATAAGTTATTTTCAAATCTTTTATTAAGCTAAAGTCCTTATTGTCTATTCACAAATTAGTACCTTATATTTACTCCTAACTGACACTCGAAACTTCCCTAAATCCTTACAACACTAAGATCCACACTCTTCCGCTGTTGCCACTGGTGAGTACATACGTAAGAGTTGGGATCTCGCAAACTGCTTTTCGCTAAGTGAGTCTTCTCATTCTTGATCGGTGGCTTTTATAATACAAAAGTGTCAATGCTGCATAGTCGATTTCCCAATCAATGCTAGTCGAATATTGCGTAGTTGTAGGTCGAAGCTTCTGGAACTATTTCGTAAGTTCTACGCTGACCTGCGTGTACCATCAAGTTGCTGTTGTTGTTGTTGTTGTGCTCGGCTTCAATTTGCCGACTTGCATTCTAAACCCAAACAGGTGTTACAATTGTTCTTCACGAATTTCCTTGTATTGAAATTCGCTTACGACGTTGGCTTACGATTCTGCTGTTGTTGTTGTTGTGCCCATTCACCGTTCTCGTCGTGTGCCAAAAGTGCTCGAGTTACAGTTTCGGTGAGGTTGTCTTTGTTGTTGTTGGCCGTTGCTTGGGCTGGACGTTTAGCTTGCTCATGAGATTGTTGCTGTTTCGTAAAGCTGTTTTGAGGTGACCAACGGTAAAAATGTTAAATGCTCGTGAGTCAAGTGTTGACTCACAACAGCCATTTCGTCTGCCCTGCGGTGTCTTTCTTCTCCATCAGCGACTTCACACGCTCCTCCAGTCTCGCCTTCTGGTCTACTAGCGCCATTATGAGCGCCTCGAACCTCCTTCCAGCATGGAGCACACTTAACGACACACTTGGTGCCACTCCATCAGCAATTATTGCTGCACTCATTGCCAGCTGTATGTCCGCTAACTCGGTAATAATTTTACTTATACCATAATCTACAGCACTTACCGCTATGCCGCCGGCGGCAGATTTCGATTCTCCAAGATTTTTCTCCCTCAACTCCTCTGACGAAGCCCTGGGAGTCACCCTTGGGCTCTTCCTCGCAGCGGGTCTCTTCTTCGGAGGCTTGCGCTTAAGTTTCGGCGATGGCATGCCCGAAGACTCAGCATCCGACGACACTAACGACGCACGCATCGAGCTGATGTCATCGCGATCCGTTACTCTTATGTCAGACGGCTCCTCGATCGTAGCAGCAACTTTTTTGGCTTTTGACGTCATTATTTTGTCCTTTACGGACCACAAAAATCACAGTCACTGGTTTTTTTGGGATATTTTGTCAGGGGCAATTTTTTGTGACAGAAAACACAACTGGTCCGAAAGAGACCATTTTGGACTAGGTCTTTCCCTACTGGGGTGGTCTCTTATGGATGACCTAGGGGACCACTTATGGGACTAGTCCACTTTGAACCAGTCGTGGACCACTTCGCTCACACACTGTCCCTAGTGGGGCACTTTATTTGTCCTGGCTATGTGCACTAGCCCAGGCAAGCACCTTAGCACTGACACTCTGCGTCCCGGCTAAAACTTGCTCAGGCACTTTGTGTCTCGACTAATTATCCTGGACACTTTTTGTCTTTGCTAAGACTTAGCGCAGACCACAACACACTATCGTTGACTCTCACCCACTATTTCTTTAGCACAGGCACTGTAGCAATACCCGCTCACTATGGCTCCTCAGAGGGGACGCCTACTTTTTGGCACCTAATGCCGCTTCCGGTTTTTGCAATTTAAAGCGTGCTACGAGCACGACTTACGAATAATTTTAATCTGCCGGAATCCGCACTTTCCGTTCAGCTTTTTGGACTTTTTTGTGTTCGGTGAGGCTTCCTGAGGTCGCACACACGTCTCAATATTTTTTGTTTTTTTTTTTTTAGGCACCGTGTTCAGTGGGTCGTGAAAATTGCGTATACCCACTTCCACTACACTTTTAATATACCATTCTTCAAAAATTCTGATCTTTCAGAATTTGTAATTTTCGTTTAAATCGGGGCACTTTTTCTTGCTCAAAAGGCGGTTTGAAACACTTCGAATCACTTTCAATCACTCACGCTCAAAACGCTTTCAGTTCGCTGTGTCCGCTTTGTGCGTTGTCCGCGCGTTCGAATTGATGCGACCGTTCACTTTGACTGCTCAAACTCGAGTGAGGTAGAAAGGGGCATGAGTCGATGGGTTTTACGTGGCTCCACACAGAGTGTATTAGTCACGGTTACATATTATGGGGAAGGTATTAGCGCCTTACCATCGCCCCGAAGGACACCTCTCCACCGGTACCAGTGCGAAAAGGTGTTTTTCTGGACACCTTTTCCCCTCTGGTGTAGACGAGGCATATCTAACCTCTGCATGCGCTTACGGTCACAGCACCGGTTGATTAAGTGCAACTCCACACCCAGCCTAAAAAGGCTTCTACCCGCGTATATTTGGGTTCAAACCACAGCCACTACGAACTCCCACAAGGGGGCCAACCACAACTGATCAGACTGGACAGTCATGATCTCCCGTAGTACCCGACTTTACTCTCAGGTCGAAGCTCGTACATAAAATATTTTGCGCATAAGTACATGTAAAAACAATGCAAGTATACGCAATATACATTATGTGCACGCCACCGAAGTGACGCGCTTCCAGTCTATCGGGATTGGTGGCCGTTTAAGTGTTGCTCATCATCCGGGTTTGTCTTCTAGTAAATGCGGCTTTAGCAAAGCGATCCAGTTCTCTCAGACTTTCAATATGATTTACCACGTTCGAGATGTTCCATCCAGTCGTCGTCCGAGATATTTTCAGCAGGGCCAAGTTTCCTAATGTCCTCGTATATCGGACATTCACACAGCACGTGTATAGAGTCCTCCACCGGTTCTTCGCACCCACACACCTCACTCGCTGCAAGTCCTCGTTTCTTCAGAAACTCGCCCAGAGACCCATGTCCCGTCAGCAGAAATCCGCAGTGCATCGAGCAACGAAAGTCCATTTTATCAGCTGCAAACGCCGCAGCTGGGCAGAATTGTAATGTTTGTGCGTCCAGCTAGGCTCTGTCTCCATCTCCTCCGCCACTCTTCCCGCATGCAGAGTTGCATCTTTTCGGCTCTTTGTTTTTCGGTCATTTGGCTGATATCTTCGTGCGTAAGCCACTCATCTGCTTCCACTACGACTTCTCTGCGTACTTTATATAATATTGTATCGCTCGCTTTTTCAATTCTAAGTCCAGCGGTATTGTCCCAGCCAGTACTTGCAGCGCCTCAGTGGAGACCGTTCTGCAAACAGGCAGACAGCTAAGCAGCATTATTCTTTGGCACGCCATAATCTGCCGCATCCCGTGCGTTGTTTTGGCAATCGAGTACCAAACCGGTGCTCCGTAAGTGGCAATTGCCAGCATAAGGCCACTGTAAATCGTCCTCATCGCTCGTCTACCCCGTCCCCAGTCTACACGTTAGACTCGGCCAATCATTCCTGTGACTCTTGCCAACTTCGCTCGGGTTGCCTTGAGGTGTGGCAAGAAATTCAGGCGTTCTCCAACCGTAACTCCCAAGTATTTTTAACTCTTTTGAGTACCGCAAGCTTTCTCCATTTACCCGTATCGTCGGTGGTCTCTCTACCTGTAGTCTGCCCTTTAACAGCATCATAGATGTTTTGCTGTACGAAATTTCAACTCCGACCTTGTTGCCCCAAGTGGCAACGGTTGTCATTGCTTCGTTTCCGTCAGCTTCCAGCTGCAGCCTAGAGTTACCTTCCAGTATCAGCACCAGGTCGTCTGCATATGCCGGAGAGCTTGCAGGGCAAATTTTGAAGCAACTCGTCCATCATAAGGTTCCATATGTATGGACCTGTAATGGACCCCTGAGGGCAGCCTCGTTTCACTTCGTGTGTAACTTGGTCGAATGCCAATTTTGCAATAGCCTTCCGTCCATGAAAGTAGCTTCTTTACAGCGCTTCTTCGTCGCAGCCAATTCCTTGCAGTCTCTCCAATATGGCGCATTACTCAACGTTGTCGAATGCGCCCTTGAAATCTACGAAGATCCCAAAGAACGTAACGAAACTCCGCGCTTTCTACGGTTCTTGTCCGTGCGTCCATGCATCCATCGTCGATTTACCTCTCTGAAATCCATATTGGTGCGTGTGGAACTCGCCACCAATTTTCTCCAGCAGCCGCTCAGCCATGACCTTCTCCAACATTTTGCCGAATGCTGGCAAAAGGGAGATTCCTCTATATGAGGTCGGTTCAATTCTGGCCTTGTCCGGTGATTTCAGTAAGAAGATCACTCGCGCCACTTTCCACTCAGCCGGAAAAATCGCCTCTCTTAAACATGAGTTGTATGCAGCTAGCAGGTACTCTGGTATTCCGTGCCATACGCTCTTAACCATTCTCCCAGTTATGCCATCCAGTCCTGATGCCGCCTTAGACCTTAGTCGAGATACGCTTTTGTCTATCTCATCCCAGCTAAGCTCTTTCGGATTTTTTATCCGGTCCATGAATGAGACATTCGGTGTTTGGTAGCGGGTAGAAGCTACGAAGAAGTGCTTCAGTTGATTCACGCGATGTGGTATGAATGCTGTCGCCTTCTTTTACCGCGCCGATCTCTGCGTGTTTTCTCTTCCCGATGCAAATTCTGTAGACTTCACCCCACGGGTTGTCAGCGTTGTTTTGCACAAAGCGTCGCCAGTCTTCCTCCTTGCTCTTTTTGATCGCAGTCTTATAATGATTGCGCTTCTGCAGGAATTCGCGTCTTAATGGCTCCGACAATTCACGGTTCTGTTGGTTCACTCTTTTCAGCCTTTGTCTGCAACTGTGAAGGTTTTTTCTCAATCCAGCCAGCTCATGCGTCCACCATGTGATGCGTCTGCGCGCATGATTCCGCCGACGGTCGAATTGATTGTTCGCCACTCCAACATCGCATCTTGGCTTCGGCATTAAGGCTTTCGAATTCCTCTAGGGAGCATCGCTCCATCATTGACGCTCTCACCAGGTTCGAAAAGGCCTGCCAGTCAGCATTTTTAGTATTCCAACCCTGCTCGTCCTCGCTTTGCCGTTCTGCTGCGTTTGGTCTGATGGTTATGTCTATTGGGTTATGGTCGCTGAGTACCTATCCCTTTTTGATGCTCCAGCTTGTTGTACAGCGCGGTAGCAGTGCCGCATTTACCAGCGTGACGTCAATGTCACTCCTACCGTTAGCTGTATCGAAAGTGTACTCTTCGCTATGCTCGTTAATGGCGAACATCTCTCGTGTGGTCATCCACTCCTCTAGCACTCTTCCTCTAGAGAGGCTTCTCGAGTCCCTGCTAGTGAGGGAGATTTTAGAGAGCCAGGCAGAGGATTGCGCATTCGAGTCCAGGCCAAAGATGATTGGTGAGCTACCAGCGTGTAGTAGTACCTCATCCATGAATTCCATATATGGCTCCAGGGTATCGCTGAACGCACAATATATTGATACCACTATTATTGAACCGAATTCACCGTCAACTCTGACAGCCGCACCGTTCCTATCAGGCCCGAGAGAGATTTCCCCACACATACAATTCTAGGGTTGTCCACTACTACGATTGCCTTGCAGTTCCAATCCGTGAAAAATCTGCATTGATGGCGGAATACCACGAACTTCGTGTTTTCCGGTCAAGCTGATAACTGAATAAGGCTCCTGTAACAGTGCCAAATCGTATGTCCCCTCTCGCATCATCGCACCAACTTCACTCGTCGCCGCGTATCCCCTCCCACAGTTTCGTTGGCAGTATGTGCAACATTTTAGTGGCGAGCACTCCTCCTTGCCATCAACATGCCGTATATTGGGCACTCATCGGAATGCATATGATGCCCAGCAGTTTTTCCCTTAAAGGCGCAATTACGGCAGTGCAGCGCATTTTTGCACTGTCTCTCGCCATGCCCTTCCAGTCCACATCGACGGCAAGTGTTTTGTTTAGCTCCACACTGCGATACCCTATGGTCAAAGCTCAGGCAACGGAAACAGCCAATAAAGTCGTCTCTGGCTCCCACTCGATAATTGAACCACTTGATGTATACTCTTCCTCTTTTCGTGAGGAATTTCGCCATCTCCGGTTTCATTTGCAGCGAGACATTGGTTTTTGCATCAACCTTCTGTTCCCATGGCTTAGACAGGACCTTCACGCCCGAAGCAAATTCTTCTTCGTTGCAGCTGTCAGCAAGATTCTTCATGAAAAAGATCCTTCATGAAATCCTCCAGGCTGATTTTAGTGTCCACATCTCGGATTGTTACTGTCTCGTTTTTCGGCTTGTCTGCCTCTACTTCGAGGCCAACCTCCTTCAGCTTCTCGCTCGCCAGGATTTTACTTTTTTCAGCAAACTGAGGGAGTCCGTATAATAGCGCCACCACGTTTAACCGGCTTGATTTCGTGCACGCGCACACCCAAGCTTGGGGCTACGTCCTTTTTTAGCTTTCCAGCTACCTCCTCTGGCGTGACTTTTGGGATCACGGCTCCAAACGACCACCGACCAGGTTTCAACCGGCTTCGGAAAATCAACCCTTGACCTTCTTCCGCTCGATAGAGCAGGAAATTCCGCACTTTGAGCGCCTCCTTGCACCGCTTACAGCCCTTTCGTCTACCGTGCGGTGACTGTCATCGTCTCCAGGTTTCTTAGTCTTTCCTCCAGTCACGCCTTCTGGTCCACTAGCGCCATGATTAGCGCTTCGAACCGCCTGCCTGCATGCAGCACATTGAGCGACACTTTTTGTGCCACTCCATCAGCGACAATTGCTGCCGTCATAGCCAACTGAATGTCAGCTACTTCACTTATAACCCCCCTATATCTAGGTCTACAGCACTTACCGCCTTATCGCTGGCCGCAGATCTATCCGGTGTCTTCAATTCTTTTTCCAGAGAGTTTCTCGGAGTGAACCTTGGGCTATTCCTTGTAGCAGCTACTCTCTTCTTCGGCGGCTGCCTCTTCAGCTTCGGAGACGGCATCTCCGAAGACTCACCTTCCGATGATATTAACGACGGCACGCATCGAGCTGACGTCTTCGCAATCCGTCAAACTAATGTCCGATGCTACATCCACTGTTTCAGCCACTTTTTTGGCTTTTGACGCCATTATTTTGTCCTTTGTGGACCCACAATAATCAAAGGCACTTTTTTTTTGGGATATTTTAGTCAGGGGCTATTTTTTGAGACAAAAAACACAACTTGTCCAAAAGAGACCACTTTTGGACTAGGTCTTTCCCTACTGGGGTGATCTCTTATGGATGACCTAGGGGACCACTTATGGGACTTCTCCACTTTGGACCAGTCGGGGACCACTTCTTTAACACACTGTCCCTAGTGGGGCACTTTATTTGTCCTGGCTATGTGCACTAGCCCAGGCAAGCATCTTAGCACTGACACTCCTTGTCTTGGCTAAAGTTAGTGCAGACACTTAAGTCTTGACACTTTAGCCTTGACACTTTAGCACCGACACACTCCCAGTATTCTGTTCACTGGATACACTCACCCGGTTAGCCTCTTTGCTAACCACAGGGCTACCACTCACTTGGCTCCTCAAGGGGACGCCTACTTTTCGGCACCTAATGCCGCTTCCGGTTTTTTCGCTTTTCAGCGTGCTTCGAGCACCACCTGGCAATATTTTTATCAGCCGGAATCCGGACTTTCTGTCGCACTTTTCGCACTTTTTTGTGTTCGGTGAGGCTCGCTTAGCTCGCACACACGTCTCACTATTTTTTGTTTTCACTATTTGGGAATAAAGTTCGCGCTCCAGTAAAAAATCGAAATAATAATAGTAATTAAAGTTCGTATTTAGCGAAACTAAAGTAAAAATTAGGCAGAAGCCCAAAAGAAAGCGGGATACAAGGTTTCGTCGTGAATTCGGTGCCGTTCCATCCAAATAGTAAAGCTAAGTATTGCGACAAACAAACATACAGATATATGTGTTTTGGTTTTATATTGTAATCAAATTACAGACACACACTAGACAAAGACAACTGGTCCCTGCAGCTGTTTACAGCTGACAGGTGTTCCAAACTGGTGGTGGAAATACTGGTTTCAATGCCAGTTAATAGATCGCCTCCAAAGCTAAGCGTGGACACAAACCATCAAATATATGGAAATATCAACAATGTTCCGCAACTTCCTAGTAGGGAAATAAACGAAAGTGGTGACAACCTGGACCAGTCTGACAGTCTTCAACCAGGTACAAATCAATTTTCAAGCTTAAAAAGCCATTTCGAAAGGAAAAGGTCGCATTCGGTTAGTGTAATAAATTCATGTGTAATGAAGGAAAATAGCTGCAACAATACTTCCTCGGGTAAAGCCTTAAAATCTCCTGTAGCCAGTACTTCTAGCGCTACTCCCAAACTTTCTTCGCCCAATCAGAGCAAAAATCCAGTTGTTTCTGAAAAAAAAACCAAACCAAAATATTCAAAAACAAAATGACCAGCAGGCGGTGCTTATCGGTATGCACCGTTATATTAATATAACGAAAAGAAAAAGAAGCCCTTCCGGGAAAAATGACTCTAGGGCCAAGCTTAACAAAACGGAAGTCCCCGCTTCCCAAAAAACATTGACGGGAAATCGTTTCGCCCCATTGGCTGAAATCTCAAACGAGAATTCAACCGAAAATCAGCCAAAAAAAGAGCTTAAACCGCCTCCAATCTATTTGCGTGAGAGGAGCTCAAACGCGCTTGTTGCCAAATTGGCTACATTATTAGGAAATATCGATTTCCATGTAGTTCCCTTAACAAAGGGTAATATACATGAAACCAAAATCCAAACTACCACTGAGGAAAGTTTCCGCAGGGTTGTTAAAGAGTTTGAAGGGGCAAATAAAAATTTTTATACATACCAGCTTAAGAGTAGCAAAGGTATAACAGTTGTGATCAAAGGCATCGAAGCCGAAGTTGACACAAATGATATAAAAAGTGCGCTAGGGGAAAAGGGCTTCCATGCAAGATCGGTCATAAATATATTTAATAAAGCGAAAATCCCTCAGCCCATGTTTAAAGTTGATCTTTTGCCTGACAACTTAAAACTTAAGAAAAACGAAACGCATCCAATATATAACTTGCAATTCCTTTTGCATCGTAAAATAACGGTCGAAGAGCCACACAAGAGAAATGGTCCTATCCAATGTGCCAACTGTCAGGAATTTGGTCACACAAAGTCATATTGCACCCTGCGCCCCGTTTGCGTAATATGCGGCGAGCTTCACCATAGTTCGGTCTGTAACAAAAAAGCTCAAAATGATCGCAGATTAATTAAATGTAGTAACTGCGAAGGAAACCATACTGCAAACTACAGAGGTTGCCTAGTTTATCAAGACCTGAAAAAGCGAATTAATATCAAGAAAGAATCAGCTCGCAATCCTTCAAAAAACATTACTGTCTCTGTACCGTTATCCAATCCAAACCTTAATAACAACCCTGCAACTTCAGGTATTTCGTATGCAAATGTTCTAAAATCTGCAATGAATAATAGTTCTCCCTCTAACGCGAATAATAATCTTGAGATTATGATATCGACTCTAACTCAAAGTTTATCACAATTTATGCAAGCAATGCAAAGCTCGCTCGATAGAATTGTGCAAATGCAAACACAATTAATAACCGCACTTTTAGCTAAGATATGAGTGTTCTAAAAATTTGTGCCTGGAATGCGAACGGGTTAACTAAACATAAACTAGAGATTCAGAATTTTTTAAATCAAGAGGAAGTTGACGTCATGCTTCTCTCTGAAACTCATTTAACAAATAAAAATTTCTTTTCAATCACCGGGTATAAATTTTATCAAACCAACCACCCAGATGGTAAGGCGCATGGAGGCACGGGTATACTCATTCGTAGAAGAATACAGAATTTCTCAATGGATTCTTATAGTTATGAATTTATTCAGGCAACGTCAATCTGCGTCGTATTGCAAGGGAAAAATATCGTACTTTCGGCAATCTACTGCCCGCCGCGCTTTTGTGTTACGGAAACGCTGTTCTTAGACTTCTTTAAGACTTTGGGTGATAAGTTTCTAGCAGCAGGAGACTATAATGCGAAGCACACTTTCTGGGGCTCCAGAACGTGCAATCCCAAGGGTCAACAATTATACAAGGCAATTATCAATAAAAATAATTCTCTTGACTTTGTATCTCCCAGACAGCCAACTTATTGGCCAACAGATCTCCAAAAAATTCCAGACCTCTTAGATTTCGGTATAACTAAAGGTATTGCAAGAGAGCTAATTTCTGCAAAAACAACTACCGACCTCTCCTCAGATCATTCCCCGGTTTTATTTGCTTTAAATAAATATCCGGTTGAAGTTGAACGTCCACTCAGCTTAACAAATCCAAGTACAAATTGGCTAAAATACAAAAAATACATAAGTGCGCATATTCATACGAATTATAAAATTGAATGCCATGAGCATATTGACGACGCCGTAACTGTGTTTAATTCGTATCTAGGATCAGCAGCGCAAAATGCGACTCCTCGTTTTGAATATAGCTTAAAAAGGACTTTCTCAAATAGGGAAATCGAAAAACTCGTCGCAGAAAAACGAAGGCTCAGACGCGAATGGCAACGGTCCCGGTCTCCGTTGGCCAAAAACAAACTAAAAGAAGTAGAAAAAAAGCTTAGAATAGCTCTAAATAGGGAAAAAGAATCTAAAGCTCACAACTTTGTCGAAAATCTTACGCCTGTAGGCTCAAATCGTAGCTCCTTGTGGTTGGCAAGCCGTTTTCTTAAGACTCCTGTGCAGAGTGAAACACCTGTTCGGTATCCCAACAGTGGTTGGGCGCGCTCAGACGAAGAGAAGGCTACAGCTTTTGCTTTGCACCTTAATAAAGTATTCCAACCGAATCCGAGTAATTCTGAGTATACTCTTCCGAACGAATCCGAAAATACACGCAGAATTTCCGTCCAAATTAGTTCAAGTGAAATTTCGGGTATCATAAAAAATGAACTTGTGACAAAAAAAGCCCCGGGACATGATCTTGTCACTCCAAAAATGTTAAAAAATATCCCATCTGTAGCAGTACAGTTTTTAACAGTCTTGTTCAATGCAATAATTAAATTCAGTTACTTTCCAACAGATTGGAAACGATCGGTCATTAAAATGGTGCCTAAGCCAGGAAAGGACCCTACCCAAACATCCTCTTATAGACCAATTAGCCTTCTCCCTTGCCTCTCAAAACTATTCGAAAAGGTTCTTTTAGCTAAATTAACACCTTATTTGCAAGAGCAGAATATAATTCCAAAACATCAATTCGGGTTTAGGAAACAACACGGTACTATCGAACAGGTAAATCGAATTACCAACGAAATCAGGATTGCCTATGAAAATCGGGAGTATTGCTCTGCAGTATTCATAGATGTGCAGCAAGCATTCGACAAAGTCTGGCACGATGGATTGTTGTACAAAATCAGAAAACTACTTCCCGTTAATTTTCACGCGATCTTTGAGTCATATTTAAAACATAGAACGTTCCAAGTAAAACATAACTCGTACATTACAAAAAGTTTTGAAATCAATGCAGGAGTACCCCAAGGGAGTGTTGTTGGGCCTTTTCTTTATCTAGTATACACAGCAGATATTCCTTATAACGATCGAATCGTGATTTCAACATTTGCTGATGACACAGCGGTCCTTAGTCGGCACAAGGACATTAGTGTTGCAACTTCTACACTGCAAGATCATCTCAACAAAATACAAAATTGGCTTTCTAAATGGCGTATCAAAATAAATGAGATCAAATGCCAACATATTACTTTCACGCTCAATAGAAAAGCTTCTCCGGACATTTTTCTCCATAACGTACGCATCCCACAATGCGAAGATATCACATATCTCGGTATTCATTTGGATAAAAGATTGACATGGCGTAAGCATATTGAAGCCAAGAGAACCCAAATGAAACTTAAAGCCATAAGCCTGCACTGGTTAATAAATAGCCGTTCTCCTCTAAAACTTGAGTATAAGATCCTCCTGTACAATCAAGTTATAAAACCAATATGGGTGTACGGGTTACAATTGTACGGGAATGCAAGCGCTTCGAACATAGAAATCCTGCAAAGAGCGCAGTCCAAAATACTAAGGACTATAACGGGAGCTCCTTGGTTTATCTCAAATGAACGGATTCATAGAGAGTTAAACGTTGAACTGGTCAAAGCTGAGTTCACCAAAATCAAAGAAAAGTATTTTAATAAATTACGAACTCATGTAAATCCACTTGCGCGTGGACTATTGAACATATCGAACTCTTCGAGATTAAAAAGGAATGATCGACCAGCGATTTCAAATCATTCTTCTACAGCAGGAGCTTTCCATGCACATCCATCAACTCTGCTTCCCTAGCAGATCGACACGCGTTTCTTGGTGCATTCCATGCACGTCCGTCAAAACAGCTGATCGGTATCTCGGTGGGTGCTCCTAGTACCCAATGCATTTCTCCATGCAATCCACGCCAAAACAGCTCTTTTAGCTTATCGGTATCTCGGTGGGTGCTCCTAGTACCCAATGCATTTCTCCATGCAATCCAACGTCAAAACAGCTCTTTTAGCTTATCGGTATCTCGGTGGGTGCTCCTAGTACCCAATGCATTTCTCCATGCAATCCAACGTCAAAACAGCTCTTTTAGCTTATCGGTATCTCGGCGCGTGCTCCTATCACCCAATGCATTTCTCCATGCAATCAACGTCAAAACAGCTACGCGCTTCCTGTATGCATATATGCGGTTGTAACAAATCAGCTCTCCTAGCTGCTTAAATCGCCTAGTTAACGTTACCTGAGGCCCGCTATTGATAAAAACTTGCGACTCATAAACTTTTCGAAATTAAGGAAATGCTTTGTGATCTGTAGTTTTTGTTAAACTAGGTGTAAGATTTCGAAACTTATTGCAAGACTCCTACTTTACAGGAGTGATACAATAAATAATAAAACGTTTAATAAAAAAAAAAAAAAAAACTATTTCCCCCGGGTGTTCAATGGGGCCCAAAAAACGCCTGGGACCACCAAATCCACTTTTTTTATATATCGTTGGAAAGGAAAAAATTTTTTCCTTTTCAAAAATGCTACTTTCGGCCACTTCGCACCCTAAGGCTCTCAAAAGACTGTCGGAACGTCTCGCACACTCGCTTTTCGCTGCACACTCAAAAACGTTTTTGCTCTCGCTGTCTGCTTTGTTCGTTATCCGCGCGTACAAATCAAAGCGTCCGTTCACTGCGGCAGTTCAAACTCGAGTGAGTAGATTAGGGACAGAAGGAATCTCGTTAATCTATTCATGCGCGTCACTAATTAGATGACGAGGCATTTGGCTATTTTTTTATTTTTTTTTTTTTTTTTTTTTTGTCACGTGGAGGAAAACCTTCCATAGGCACCCCTCGACAGGCGGTCGAGTGGGTAGTGTGAGATTCTTACTCACTAAAACCCTCCACAGATTTTGCACCTTCTTCACCGGGAAGATGTCACCCAAAATATATAGCTGAGAGAAAGAGAGTTTATCCGATACCGGCAGGTACGAATGACGTTGTGCGATTGAAAATATTCCATATAGCTATACCACCTACGATAACTCTTGTGCTGATTATTGCAAGGTCTTGTTTGTTAATCAATTTGGCGTTTAGAAGCTTTTGTGCGGAGCGTTTTCTCCACACTCATCGCCAATTAAGAGTTTACCGCATAGCTATTTAATGTCCACTGCATCGCATCTACTTCTGAGAAGAACCTTGAGGTCCTCTCGGTCGTATTTGCGTGCTTTATTCAGGTCGGCTTTCATCCAAGTAACATTCGGTCCTCACCTGCGCATCAATGATCCACACGTTTCTATCCTTGCTCGCCACAATGTCCGGGCTTTAATAAGTTCCATTTGGTAACTGAAGTCTTGGGCTCTATTTCAGTACTATAGCCCTTAGTATCCAAGCTTCTCTTCATGTACTTAACTATGGTATCATGCCGAGCAATTCTAGAGTTGTGTGTGCGATGACATTGCTGAAGGATGTGGTTCAGGGTTTCTGGACCAGTACAACCCGCTCTTCACTGCCGATCAATGCTTGGTCCTTCCGCGTGAGGTACGAGATCTCGTTGGAAGAGCATTGATACGGAGTTTGATTGAGTTGAAAATAGTCCCCGCCCCCGACAACAACCTGCTCGGTTCGCGTATCCACCGGTTTGCCTGTGGGAAATAGTGACAGTCAGAAAGCCCATGCCCATCAACTGTCGACCATATCCTGTTTGCCCACATTTTATCGATAACCTGACGTGATCGCAAAGCAGAGCCATTCATTAGCAGTCTTCGTTCGGCTCTTTGTATTTCGCTTGCTACTAATGTGTTTGCTTTCACGCAGGTATCGAGGCACGGCATCTTGAGATTGGTCAGCGAAGTTACGCGAAGCATGGGGACCCGACCCATCGCAGCGCAGGTATACCTAGTCCTCTATGACTCACAGGTGCATGGAAGTAGGCAATCGGAGAATCAGACGGCAAGCGTAGCCACATTCGCACTGTATTTCGAATAAATGTATCGGCTTTATTCAACAACCGATCTTAAATGTTGCCCAATGTTATTTTGTGATACAACTGAGGTATTGTTGAGGTTTCAACGGGCGCCCCGCTGTAGCCCGGTTAAGCTTGGGGGATCAGTTCATCCTTGGGTCTGAACAAAGTCTTAACCCTTTTTGGCGTGAACGTCACTCCCAAGATACCGCCATTCGTCTGTTCTCTTCAAAGACGGAATAACGCTTTGACCTATTTTGAAAACTCTGGTGCTGTTGATCATGGTGATTTTTCTTTTCGCATTCGCTTCAATGCTAATCGTTAGGCTTTTTGATGAATTAATCGCCATCCCGCATGATTTGAAGTAATCATGCGTGAAATCGAGTAACATCTCGAGCCCTTTGGGAGTCTTACCAACCAGGATAAGATCATCCGCGAACGCCATAGCATTTAGGCGATAATCACCTATGTTTGAGCCCACATCTTTAGGCAGAGTTTCCAAAAGTCGGTTGACAACAATATTAAAAAGCAGCGGGGGGAGAGGATCCCCGTGCTTCACACTCCTCCCTGGAATCAGGGCATCGCTTACCCAGCCTTTGCCGCAAAGCACGTAGGAGAATTAGATAGAATTTTCTCCTAACATAAGCTATGAATTCACACGGAAATCCATAGTCTTTTAGTACCACCTCAATACTATTGTGCGATACGGAGTCAAAAGCCTTACTTATGTCTAGGCAAGCAATGTGGCATGTTGCATACGTTTGATGGTGATCGCGTAGCAACATGTCCAAAAGAGTGGTGTTGTCAGCGCAGCCATCAGATCTTATAAAGCCCCGTTGCCTGGAATCGAATACAAATGATTCCAGTATCCGCTTCGCCATAATGCTATTAAGCATTCTGGCTGGGACAGATGGGATCGTGATGGGGCGGAAGTTACCTGGCTCTGAGCTATCACCCTTTTTAGGGATAAAGATGATTCGAGAACCCCTGTGGGCAGGTGGTAATTTTCCACACCACATCATGATGGTTAAAATTGTCCCCAACGTTTCTCTCGCAATATTATTTAGATCTGAGGCCTTAATTCCGTCCGGACCAGGTGACGTTGATACATCGCGCTTATGAACTTCTGAACACCGAATTGGGTACCATATTGCGTTGGCGGTACCAGGGTTTTGCATTTGTTCGTTAGATGGTGATTCGAAACTTGTTTGTTCCATTATGGCCCGCCAATAAGGTTTCCATAATGTTTCTTGGGGGTTCCAGAACATCATGGATACCCTCCAGAATGGATTTTAATGCATTCGTCCCTGGTGTTTTTGAAAGTTGCGTTGTACTCGTGCATATTCCATACGACGGTCTCTGCCTCCTATTGGGTGCCCGGCGCCGCGTCGGTTGCCCGGATTCAGAACGTCTCCGGCGACTACACGAGCACGTGGGCGCCTTGTTTCCCGATTGGAAGAGACGAGCCAACAAGCTAGCCAGTCCTAGCAAGTGTTTCATCTTTTTCAGGACGCTCCGCATGTTCAATAAGCTCTAATAATGCATCATTGGTTGATGAGGGTGAAAAGGGCGATCTGTTGCATCTGCGTCAAGAAGGTGTCATCGGGAGAGTCTACTTCCGGGCGAATGTCCTGTACTGGCGGTGTTCCCGTCAATTTTTGCATGTATATAACCCTTGTAGACTTCCTTTTGGCGTGCCTTCTTGATGGCTTGGACAGACCTATTTGGAAAGATCTTCCCAAGTTCCAAGTTAGTGAAACGAATTCCATCTCTTACCAGATCCTGTTTCCGCACTCGCCCGGAATTGCAGTTCTTCCTCCGACCAGCGAGCTTTCACAATTCGCTGCGCTGATAACCGTTCCTCATCCAACCCGTCAGGATGTTTCCGCCTTTCATGGACGCCCCTTCCCGGATTTCGTTGGGAATTATCGCACACAAAATCTACATTTGTAACCGTCAATTCCTGATTCTCTCTCTTCTCTCATTGTCACTTGATGACTAGAGGCAGCTACCTCTGGTCTCAGGTTATCCAAGCCCGTATTTATGTTTGTATTTGTATTAGCACCAAGTGATTTTTAAGGGGATTCAAGGGTTGGCAGCCCATGAGAAAACCCCTCGAACCCCATCTCTTAGCCGATCCAAGGATCGTTACCGGCGAACACCACGAGAAGGTGCATGTAGGCACTTCTTAGGAAGTCAGTGTTACTCCCGCCGTTTATCCCGCTAATTTGAATTTCTTCACATTGACATTCAGAGCACTGGGCAGAAATCACATTCTGTCAACAACTGCTAGGGCCATCACAATGCTTTGTTTTAATTAACAAGTCGGATTCCCCAGGTCCGTGCCAGTTCTGAAATTGTTTGTTAATTGATAATCGTTTTATAATTATTAAGGAGCTCAATCGTCCGAAAATGTCAAGCTTTTAAGAATTTTTAGCAAGAAAGTTCCACAATTTGGCTACATAACTACTATACGAGGAACAAAATTTTGAAATTAATCAAAATCTCGATTTACCCAGAATGTGCACGTAAACCAAAATATTGCTTCCCAATCAAGCCCGACTATCTCAATCTTCAGAGCCAAGCCGTATTCCGAAGTTACGGATCTAATTTTCCGACTTCCCTCTTACATTATTCTATCGACTAGAGACTCTTCACCTTGAAGACCAGCTGCGGATATTGGTTACGGCCTGTTGAGAAGTTTGGCGTGTACCCACCATAAATTTCAAAGGTCCGAGGAGAAAATATCGACACAACAGTAAAATGTAATGTTTTTCTACCCCATCTACCATATCTCTCTTCGAAAGACTTCATGGAATAAAACAGAAAAGAAAATCTTCCGATATATCTCGTCGGCTTCTTTATGGTAGTTCCTGTTACCAGGATGAGCACAAGGCCCATATTAAATGACAAACGGATGCTCAAAAGGTTTAGAAATTGGAACCGTATTCCCTTTCGTTCAAAATTTTAAGTGTTTTTGGCATAAAAAGAATCTTATGAATTTTTCGTTACTAAACTTGAAAAATGTTCTTGGCTTGGCTAAGGCTTGAGCCTTAAACGTAGTACCGATTAACTCGCGATCAACCACTGTTCACACGAAAACCCTTCTCCACTTCAGTCTTCGAAGATTTCACTCGATTATTTGCTACTATCACCAAGATGTGTACCAATGGCGGCTCCATGCAGGCTTACGCCAAAAACTTCAAAGCTCGCCATTGTACCCTCCTACTCACTAAGATTTTTTTAAATTCAATTCATTTATTTCCGTTCCATGAACATATATATTCTTACAGACTAATGAGAATAAAAATTTAAATAAAATAATTAAATTCTACAAATAAGGAATTTTTTAACAAAATGCTTAAGAGTAATTCTTTAAGACGATATTTGGTAAATGTAAAGTCAACATTAGTACCGATTGGGAGCGAGTTTAGAAGCATTAAAGTTCTATAAATAGGAGCCAGCGATGAATAGTTCGTGCGTCTGATATCTAAGTAAAAAGTATCAACACGTCTAAGAGCTCTAAAAGGGACGTTGAAATTAATAAGCTCTAAAAGAGCAGGACAATCACGTCTGGCACTAATAATATCAGCAACAAAAAGCGTTGAGAGTACTTTTCGTCTAGATTCTAGCGATTTTAGCCCAATAAGCATGCAACGCACATTATATGCTGGCAGTTGATTTTCAAAATGCAGAGAACGTAACGCAAAACGGGTAAACGCTCTCTGGATACGCTCAACTCGTAAGATCTGATAATTGTAATATGGATTCCAAATAATAGACGCATACTCCAATTTCGAACGCACAAACGCGGTGAAGAGAGCTTTATACACAGAAAAACTTTTGTGCGTAAATACAACCAATTTTTTAATCAATATAACAATTTCGTTGTTAAAACTCAGCCTATCACACTTTTTGTTATATTAAACAAATCGTTTGGTTGGGACAATTAATGAAAGTATTCACACTCAACAAATATATTCAATCAACGATTTGTTGTATCAACAACCAAAAGTATTCGCATTCAACAAACATTTTCAATCAACGATTTGTTGTATCAACAACCAAAAGTATTCGCATTCAACAAACATTTTCAATCAACGATTTGTTGTATCAACAACCAAAAGTATTCGCATTCAACAAAAAATTTCAATTAACGATTTGTTGTATCAACAACCAAAAGTATTCGCATTCAACAAACATTTTCAACTATTGATTTGTAATATCAACAATCAAAGGTATTAAAAATCAACTAAAAATTTCAAATAAATAAAAAAGGAAAAACTGCCTCATTAACATATTCCATAATAAAAATTGGAGTCTGTAAAGTCAGTTTACGGACGATAATTATAAATTATAACATCATGATTAATGAACATATGTCAGCTTTTGATTATTTTGTCTCTTCTTGTACGTACGTCCGCATAAAGCTAATGAGAACTTTAGAAAAATATTTATATGCACTAATACTTTCATTAATTGATATAACAAAACAAGCAATCAAGGTTTTGTTGAGGATGAATACTTTTGGTTGTTGATAGAACATATCCTTAATTGAAAATGTTTGTTGAGTGTGAATACTTTTGGTTGTTGATACAACAAACCGTTGATGAATATATTTGTTGAGTGCGAATACTTTTGGTTGTTGATAGAACAAATCCTTTATTGAAAATGTTTGTTGAGTGTGAATATTTTCATTAATTGATACAACAAAACAATCAAACAAAGTTTTGTTAAGTGTGAATACTTTTGGTGATTGATATGACAAATCAGTCAAACAAAACTTTGTTTAATAATTCATATTACAAAATTTTGCCGAAATTGGTGATTTGTTTGAAATTTTTAATTGTGACAATTAAAATGCCAATGAATCGAGTTTAACAATCACCATTAATTGGAATTTTTCGTAGCCAGTTTTTCTGTGTAAGTGTATGGATCTGAGAAATTTAGGCTATTTCTTCGGATAAATGCAAGCATGACATACGCTTTTGGAATAATGTAATTCAAATGTTTATTGAATGTGAATTTGGATTCAAAAATAACACCTAAATCCTTAACAAAATTAATTTTTTGGAGAGAAGATTCATTGAGTTGATAGGAGGAAACAATAGGTCTATGGGATTTAGTATACGTTACGGCAACGCATTTATTGAAATTTAAAAAACGCTTATTGTTATTGCACCAACTATTTAGTACATTTAAATCTGATTGAAGAATTAAGGAGTCATTAAAAGATCTGATTTTAAGATATATTTTTAAGTCGTCTGCAAAAAGCAAACATCGAGAGCCTCGGATGACGCTTGTAATATCATTAATATAAATAATGAAAATAAGAGGTCCAAGAATACTTCCTTGAGGCACACCAGAGGTAGCTATAAAAGAGTATGATTGGACATCTTCTAAGCGGACACATGATACTCTATTTGTAAGATAAGATTTAATCCAATTTATAAATTTTGAATTAAACCCTAAACATTGTAGTTTATTTATTAGTATCGAATGGGAAATTTTATCAAACGCCTTCGAAAAGTCAGTATAAACGGTATCCACTTGAAGGCCTTCATTGAAAGCTGAGATGCAATATTCCGAAAAGACAGCGAGATTACTTACAGTAGATCTACCCACAACAAAGCCATGCTGAAGTGGCGAAATAATGGTTTTTATGGCAAAATAAATTTTACCTTTAACAATTGACTCAAATAGTTTACTTGAAGTTGAAAGCTTCGAGATCGGTCTATAGTTTTCTACATTATTTTTATTTCCCGATTTAAAAATAGGGCTAAAAAAAGCTTTTTTCCAATCAGAAATGAAGTCGGCAGTATACAATGATTTATTGAAAATTTGAGTCAAAGGAACAGATAACCTTAAAGCACACATCTTAAAGAGGTTCGCGGAAAGACCATCGTTATCAATTTTTACGGAGTTTTTTAAATTAATCATGGCCGATATAACCTCAGCCAAAGATAAATTTAATATACCAAAATTAACATTTGCCATATTATCAAGAATATCTTGAGAAACATCATGATACGATTCAAAATTTGATTTAAAATAATTCGCGAATAAGTTAGCTGATTCCAAGGGAGAAGTAGCAGTAACTTCATTAAGGTACACTAAATTTGGGATATTGGAGGTCTGTTTTTTAGAATTGACAAAACGCCAAAACTCTTTTGGATTCGATTTAATGCTCGATTCAAACTTAGAAATATATCTTTTGAACAGAAACTTGTCGAGAAAATTAAATTCACGCATGTAATGCTTGTATTTATTTAATAAGAGCAAATTACCAGAAGTGATATGCTTCTTATAAAATTTGTTTCTCAAATTTTGAAGCCTTTTTAGACCGGGCGTAGCCCAAGGAGTTTTGTAGTTTGAGCGTCTAATGAGCGGAGAACACTCTTTAAAAAGGCATACAACTAGAGATTTAAATCGGGAAAAGGAGAATTCCGTACTTGAAAACTCTAACTCACGTTCCCAATCTATACTATTGATTTTAGAACTTAAAAGAGAGAAATTACAATTTTTAAAGTCAAAACTACGCGTATTATCATTGACATGAGTAATAGGTATAAATTCATAAAATTTGATAGAAATTTCCAATAGATTATGATGCATGCTAGCTGCACAAATGGGGAAAGCTGATTCAATTATGGAGCTAGTAATATTACTATTTGTGTAGATCAAATCAAGTAACCGATTTAGTTTGTTAAAAACACTATTAATTTGAAAGAGCTCAGAATTTGAAAAACCATTAAATATGATTCAATATTACTGGTTACATTAGACGGAATAAGACCATTACAATCCACAGAAAAATTCCAATCTAACCTATTTAGATAATACACAAATATAATTATTATTTGTTGCAATTTCATTTACGTTATCAACATGCGCTTTATACAATTCCAAACCGGAATTAGGAGGAATGTAAGATGCACAAACGAAAATAGTACCTAAACTACCGCGAATTGCAACACAAATCTGATCCAAAAGAGAATCATTATTTTGTAATGCAACTTGATAAGAAAAAAATGTTCGTCTGACTGCAATGAGAACACCTCCTCCCCTATTGCAACCAGTTTTAAATGAGTCACGATCTTTGCGATATACTTGGAACATATTTAAACAAAAAAACCTCTCCATCAAAGAAATCAGCATTTAGCCACGATTCAGTAATAACGATTATATCGAAATCAAGATTCATTGTTAAATTATAAAAAATATTAGATTTTGTTCGCATTCCAGCAACATTCTGATAGTAAATCTTAAGTTCATTGCTATAATCGTCAACACCTCCTTCACTACTGGGAATATTATTTGAGAGAGAGACCTTGGTATTTGGAGTATTTATGATGTTTAGCGCTACGTGAGTACTTCTTCGTTGTCTTGCTTTCGGAAAAAACGAAAAGCACGTACTCTTACACCAGCAGGCCATAAAGATGAGTCTAAGAGTTTTGTATAGAGAGCATCAGAAGCTCCAAGCTTAAAATTTACTCTCTTAAGAGCTTCATTCGGAGTGTCTTTTTTAACTAATTTATAGCAGGAAAAGCTTTCTTCTTTCATTCCTGTTTGCTTAGATATTAGGTGTAGTAAAAAGAAATCCATTATTTTTGCATTAAATTGAGGGCTTTATTTAAGATAGTTAGAATGACCCGATTTAGGTCAAATATGCGCCGTTTTGTTCGATAACTTGTTGCCATTTTAAAGGTAATTTCATTATGCCTCTCTCATAGAAGCCCTCGTTCCTATTAGCAAAAAATTGAGACAGTCGAATTTCAGAAGCCTCTCTTGAAGCGAAAGTTTCACCAGCAAAATTGTTCGCCATGGACAGGAACAGATGGTAATCACTTGGTGCCAGGTCCGGACTATAAGGTGGATGCATAAGAGCCTCCCAACCAAACTCCCGGAGCTTCTAGCGAGTCACTATCGATGTGTGTGGCCTGGCGTTGTCCTGATGGAACACAATTCCTCTCCTATTGGCCAAAGCTGGCCGCTTATGGGCGATTGCTTCCTTCAGACGGTCCAATTGTTGACAGTAGAGTTCCGAGTTAAGAGTTTTGCCGTATGGGAGCAGCTCATAGTAGATAATTCCCTGCCAATCCCACCAAACACACAGCAAAACCTTCCTGGCCGTCAATCCTGGCTTGGCCACCGTTTCCGCCGGTTCACCGTGTTTCGACCACGACCGTTTTCGCTTGACGTTGTCGTAAGTGACCTACTTTTCATCACCAGTCACCAACCGCTTCAGAAATGGGTCGATTTTGTTGCGGTTCAGCAGCGATTCGCAGATGGAAATTCGGTCTATGCGGTTTTTTTGCGTTAACTCGTGTGGCACCCATACATCGAACTTCTTTGTGTATCCAGCCTTATTCAAATGGTTCCAAACGGTTTTTGTGCAATCTTTAGCTCTTTTGCAATCGAAACAGTGCTAACATGACGGTCGGACTCGATAATTTCCATGATTTTATCGACATTTTCGACAATTGGCCTTCCAGTGCGTGGTGCATCCTTGACATCGAAGTTACCGGAACGGAATCGACGAAACCAAAATTGCGCATGATTGGCTGTTACAGTATCAGGTCCATAAACGCTATTCACATTTTCAGCCGCCTGGCTTGCGTTTTCTCCCTTATCGAAGAAAAACTGTAAAATGTAGCGAATTTTCTCTTTGCTGATGTCCATCTTTGACAAGCTCTCAAACAAAACTGAATCAATTAATCAAAAAAGTGTCAAAAAAGCTTTTTAGTAGGAGCTGTCATCTTTCTAATTCCCCCTAGCGGAACACGATCGGACTTATACAACGCGAGATGCAGATAAATAACGCCATCTATTGGAAAAATAATGGATTTCTTTTTACTACACCTAATACATAGGTGACTATATTTTCCGCAGTAACAGAAGGTAGGAACGATGCTAAGTAGAGCCACTTTTTACGAGCAGAGACACCAAGTTCAGAGCTCTTATTAGAGCCGACAACAACAACATTTCTATTTCTTTTTCTGTTGATAATTCGCCACTGAGAAATTGGTTCATCTTCTTGATTGTTATCAGCAATAACATTTTCGGTATAGGCGGTAGAAGGAGAGAGCGCATTGTAGCTTGCAATAGCTTCACTTTCAGAAATTAATTCAGAGTTAGCCGATGGAATTGATATCGTTACTGGGCTCGCAGCAGCAGCAGCAGCATTCTTATCAGAATTCTTATCAGCAGGTGTAGAACTCGTTACATTAATTAGCCGGCTAGTTTTCACTGTGGATGCTGAAGTGGAATTTGAGAAAGCAGCCGATCCGATGCTTGGCCAACGGCCCTCAACAGTTTTTGAGCTTACATTAGATGACGAAGATGGAAGCAGTTTCGTTTTTACGAAGCGCCCGGCTTCAACACTCTTTGCTTTGGAACGTGTCACGATCATATTGTTGTTGTTTTGCTTATTTAACACAGCAGACGAGCGCGGTGAACTTATATTCGATGCTGCCAAAGAAAGCATCGTTTTTGATTTCACTGCAGAGACATTTTTTAGCGAAAGTCTTTCAAATAATTGTTTCATTGTGAACATTTTTCATTTAGATTTTGTAGCTGCATAGCTAGTTTTGAGACAGATGTTGTTTAGTCATTATTTAGACAATTGTTACAAATAAATGCAATGTTATGGCAATTTTTAAGAAGAACAGGAATCGTTTCTTTTATTCCAACACACGAACTGTGATAAGCCGAATTGCAGCTATTGCACCTCAGATCACATTCGTTACGTTGACAATCAAAGCACATCAAATACATAGCGCTACCGTTCACGATAAGAGTCAGAAATGAAACTGTAAAGGTTATGTGCTCCACTAATCACATAATCCATTTATCTGAGCAGTAATGTATAGGTATACAACTGTAGCGCCATCCATTTTAAGGGCTAGTTGCTTCGGCAGGTGAGTTGTTGCACACTCGTTAGCGGATTACGACTTCCATGTCCACCGTCCTGCTGTTTTAAGCAACCCACGCCTTTCATGGCACCTTAACATAATGTTTGTTTCATCCCACAGCGCCAGTTCTGCTTACCAAAAGTGGCCCATTGGGCACATAATATCATAACGTCGACCTTCATGTCACGAAAGATTACGTTCTTACCTAAGAACAGCCATGCACGACTACCCATAGATTCAAGAAAGAGCTATCAATTTGTCTTACACGCTTATGTTTGGACCTGGTAAGTTTTCGCGTATTGAGTCAAATTAAGCCGCTGGCTCCACTCCCGGTGGTGCCCTTCTGCCAATACCTTTAAGTCTCAGCCTTGCAACCATACTTCCCCCGGAGCCCAAAAGCTTTGGTTTCCCGGGAAGCGACTGAGAGAGCCATAGTAGTAGCTACACCCAATTGCTGGCTGCCATCGGTTATGGTTAGAACTAAGGCGGTATCTCATCGTCTTCGAATCTCTAACTTTCGTTCTTGATTAATGAAAATGTCTTTGGCAAATGCTTTCGCTTCAGTTAGTCATACGACGGTCCAAGAATTTTACCTCTCGCGTCGTAATACTAATGCCCCAAAACTGCTTCTATTAATCATTACCTCTTTATCTATAAACCAAAAAAATTAGAACAGAAGTCTTGTTTCATTGTGCCAAGCACAAAATATTCGGGCATCTGGGGCCTGCTTTAAGCACTCAAATTTGTTCAAGATTATTGTATCGGCCCACTACAGCACTCGATGAAGAGCACTGAAGCAGGCTTAAATAGGAGAAACATACGGAATATGTATTACTAAAATTGAAAATCTAAAATAAAAAGCTTAAATTGAAAAACTAAAATCAAAACCTTAAATAACGAAGCTTATATAAAGAAACGAAATTTTAGAAGTTTAAATTAAAAACTTAAAATTCAAAAACTAAAATTAAGATGCTTACATTAGGAAACTAAAATTAAAAATATAAAATTCAGAAACTAAACTTGAACAGCTTAAATTAAAAAACTAAAATTATAAACCAATATAAAAACCTAAAATTAAAGCCTGAAATTCAGAAACTTTAATTAAAAACTAAAATTAAGACTCTAAAATTAAGAAACAAAAATCAAAAAATTTAAATTCAGAATCTAAAATTAACGAACTAAGATTCAAAAACTAAAATTTTAAATTGAGAAATTAAAATCAAGAAACTAATATCAAGAAAAAAATCATGAAACTTAAAATCAAAATAAAATTGAAAAACTAAAATTCAAAAACTTAAATTGAAAAACTAAAATTCAGAAACTCATATTGAAAAACTTAAATTCAGAAACTTAAATTGAAAAACTTAAATTCAAAAACTTAAGTTAGAAGACTAAAATTAAATACTTAGATTCAGAAACTAAAAGTGAAAAAAAAATAAAATTAAGAGTTTTAAATAAAAAGCAAAAATTGAAAAAGTTAAATTAAAAAACAAAAATTCGAAAACTAAAGTTTAAATTCTAAAACTAAGAATCGAAAATTCAGAAAAAAAAATTAAGAAACTAAAATTCAGAAACCAAAATTGAAAAACAACGATTAAAAACCAAAATTCTAAAATTGAAAAACTTAAATTGAGAAACTAAAATTCAGAATATAGAGTGAAAACAAAATTCAGAAACTAAAATTGAAAAACTAAAATTAAAATTCTAAAATTGAAAAACGAAAATTGAAAAATTAAAATTTAAAAACTAAAATTTTAAAACTAGAATTAAGAGACTAAAACTTGAACACTAAATTTAAAATATAATATTCAAAAGCTAAAATAAATGCCTAAAATTCAGAAACTAAAATCAAGAAACTAAATTTCAAAAACTAAAACTCAAAACTAAAATTGAAAAACTAAAGTTAAAACCTTAAATGCAGAATCTTAAATTAAGATACTAAATTGAAGAAACTAAAATTAAAAACGTCTAACTGAAAAACTAAATATAAAAAACTAAAATTCAACCCTAAAATTCAGAAACTCAACAGAAGAAACTAAAACCAAGAAGCGAAAACTAGAATTTAAAAACTAAAATTCAGAAACTAAAATTTAATATATAAAATTAAAAACTTAAAATTGAAATTTTAAAATTAAGAAACTAAAATTGAGAAACTAAAAGTAAAGACTAAAATTTAAGAACCAAAATTAAAAATCTAAATTTTAAAACAAACTTAAAAAACTAAAATCAAGAAACTTAGGTTAGCACCTAAAATTCAGAAAACAAAATTTAAAACTAATATTAAGAAACTACAATTAAAAGCTTAAATTAAATATAAAAAAAAAAATCAGGGACTAAAGTTCAGAATGTAAAATGAGAATACTAAAAGGAAAAGCCTATAATTAAAAAACTAAAATTCAGAAACTAATAGCAAGAAACTAGAATCATGAAACTAAAATTCAATAACTAATATCGTTAGCTTCGGATAGAAAGGGCGTAACTCATTTTTTTTAAAAAACGAGATTTTTGCATTTTCTGATGGTCGACTCTCAAATACACCCCCTCCATAAAAATTGACGACCTTTGATTGAAAATACCGAAGTTATAGTTACTTTTAAAAAAGCCCTAACTCATAGCGAACAATTTTGCGAAAGAAAAAAGCCCTAACTCACAAAAAGACGTTCAACTACGCCAGTGATGGCGAGACCTATAAATTAACATTCATAACTGTGCGTGTGCATTAGGGTGATGACTTTTTTTGAAACTCTTTTCCTGTATCATAGTACGATGAACTTTTATTAGACTTCATAAAATACTAATTTTAAGGTTATTTTGTAAAAAAAAATGTCACGCACCAAGTCATTTGAAAAATTTAATTTTTGATTTTTTTCCAAATTTTTGATGTTACTGTAAGCAGAGTAGCTCCTAGAGGGGTCAAATGTAGGACCAACTACCATTATTTTTTTATTCCCAACAATTTATCCAAACATACCTTCCCCCTATCTCCACTCCTTAATGGGGCTCCAATACAAAAGTATTTTTTTTATGAATCTTCCCCCCACTGTCCTAACTAGCCCCAGAGTGCCCCTAGAGGAGTCAAATGTTTGACCGACCCCCATTAATTTTGTCTCATTAACATTTTTTCCCAACATACTGACCCCCTATCTCCCCTCCTTAGGGGGTCACCCATACAAAATTATCTTAATTTTATCACAATTTCAGACAAAATGCCTGTCACTACAGTCAAACCCCTCCTAGGGGGCTGATATATATGACCGACCCCCATTATTTTTTTACCCCAAGTATTTTCTTTAAACATACCTACCCTCTATCTCCCCTCCTTAGTGGGGTCCCCATACAAAAATAGGATTAAATTAAAGAAAAATGCCTCACGAACTTCAATCTATAATATAGATGCCGTAGGAACAAGAACGAGCATGTTCAGTATGTATATTCGAAAAATTTACACAAGTACCTTTTAAACGAGCCTAATATGAAGAATATTGGATTCGTTTTTGGTATGTTTTAATAATATGTTATAATTATTACTTTTTTTTAAAACTGAATTTTGGGTTCCATCCCCTAACTGGCCAAATAATGGCCCTAGTAGAAGATAAATAAATTTTCTACTCAAATGCCGCAAACCTCAATCTATGACGAGTTTTTTGAGACTATAACCATTAAAATCGGTTAGTGGTTTCTATTCATAAAATTAATTCAAAACAAATATTTTTTGGAACGCATTATTCACTGTTTTCACGTTCCTTTCTTAAGTCTTTGCATGTCTCTCTTGGTCTGTATGCATGCAAAGACTCAAGACACGAACGTGAAAACAGTGAATAATGCGTTTCAAAAAATATTTGTTTTGAATTAATTTTATCAATAGAAACCACTAACCGATATTATTGGTTATAGTATAGTGCTGGATCGCATCTTATAATTTTATTTATATTTTAAACTTTGCGTACAAAGACCTAACTCACGTGTTTTGAACGAAAATTGATATCAAAAAGCCCTAACTCAGAAAACTGCTCGAAACACAGAAAAAATAAAAATTCAAGCCTAAAACAAATTTCGTGCGTAGTATTTAATTGACTTTGCGTTTAAACTTTTTTTAAATATCTAACCTTTGCGATTTTATGAAGTTTTTTCCTTCTCCTGTAAAGTAGCAAAATAATGAGTTACGCCGAAGCTATCGATATGCAGGAACTTAAATAGAAAAACTAAAATTGAAAAACTAAAAGTAAAAACCAAAATTTAAACCTCAAATTCAGAAAATTAAATTAAAAACTAAAAATACGACACTCAAATTAAGAAATCAAAATTAAAAAACTAATATTAAGAAACAAAAATTCAAAAACTAAAATTAAATTCTTAAATTGAGAAACTAAAATCAAGAAACTAAAATCAAGAAACAAAAAGCATGAAACAAAAATTCAAAACCTGAAATTCAAAAACATAAATTCAGAAACTAAAATTTAAAAACTAAAATTCAGAAACTAAAATTAAAAATCTAAATTATAAAACCAAAATCGGAAACTAAAATAAAAAAATAAAATACAGAAACTAATACTAAAAAACTAAAATGAAAAATCTAAAATAAAAAACAAAAATTGAAAAACCAAAATTGAAAGACTAAAAGTCAGAAATTAAAGTTAAAATTCTAAAATTAGGAATCTATACTTAGACACAAATTAAGAAACTAAAATTCAGATACCAAAATTGAAAAACAACGATTTAAAACCAAAATTGAAAATCAAAATTTAAAATTCTAAAATTGAAAAAATGAAATTGAAAAACTAAAGTTAAAAAACTTGCATTAAAAACTAAACTTTTAAAACTTAAATTAAGAAACTAAAACTTGAAAACTAAATTTAAAATCTAAAATTCAAAAACTAAAATAAAACCCTAAAATTCAGAAACTGAAATAAAGAAACTAAACTCAACAAACTAAAATCAAAAAACTACATTTCAAAATTTAAAAGTAAGAAACTGAAATAGAAAATTCTTAATTAAAAACTAAAATTGAAAAACTTAAGTTAAAACCTTAAATGCAGAAACTTAAATTTAGAAACTAAATTTTAGAAACTAAAATTTAAAACCTTAAATTCAAAAACTAAAAATCTAAAATTGAAAAACTTCACTTATGAAACTAAAATTCAGAATATAACATAAAAACCGAAATTCAGAAACTAAAATTAAAAGACTTAAATTAAAATTCTAAAATTGAAAAACTAAAATTGAAAAATTAAAATTAAAAAACTAAAGTAAAAACACTTGCTTTAAAAACTAAAATTGTAAAACTTAAATTAAGAAACTAAAACTTGAAAACTAAGTTTAAAATCTAAAATTCAAAAACTAAAATAAAACCCTAAAATTCAGAAACTGAAATAAAGAAACTTAACTCAACAAACTAAACTCAAAAATCTACATTTCAAAATTTAAAATTGAGAAACTGAAATAAAAAATTTTAAATTAAAAACTAAAATTGAAAAACTAAAGTTAAAACCTTAAATGCAGAAACTAAAGTTTAGAAACTAAATTTTAGAAACTAAAATTTAAAACCTAAAATTCAAAAACTAAAATTCAGAAGCTAAAATGAAAAATCTAAAATAAAAAACCAAAATCGGAAACTAAAATAAAAAAATAAAATTCAGGAACTAATTTTAAAAAACTAAAATGAAAAATCTAAAATAAAAAACAAAAATTGAAAAACCAAAATTGAAAGACTAGAAAAGTTAAAATTAAAGTTAAAATTCTTAAATTAAGAATCTATACTTCAGACACGAAAATTAAGAAACTAAAATTCAGGTACCAAAATTGGAAAACAACGATTTAAAACCAAAATTGAAAATCAAAATTTAAAATTCTAAAATTGAAAAACAAAAATTGAAAAAATAAAATTGAAAAACTATAGTTAAAAAACTTGCATTAAAAACTCAAATTTTAAAACTTAAATTAAGAAACTAAAACTTGAAAACTAAATTTAAAATCTAAAATTCAAAAACTAAAATAAAACCTTAAAATTCAGAAACTGAAATAAAGAAACTAAACTCAACAATCAAAAAACTACATTTCAAAATTTAAAAGTAAGAAACTGAAATAGAAAATTCTAAATTAAAAACTAAAATTGAAAAACTAAAGTTAAAACCTTAAATGCAGAAACTTAAATTTAGAAACTAAATTTTAGAAACTAAAATTCAAAACCTTAAATTCAAAAACTAAAGTTCAGAAACTAAAATTAAAACCTAAATGTGAAAAACTTAAAATTAAAATTTCAAACGAAAATTCAAAACTTAAATTAAGAAACTAATATTAAGAAACTAAAATGTGAAAACTTAAATTCAGAAAAAAAAATTAAGAAACTAAAATTCAGAAACCAAAATTGAAAAACAACGATTAAAAACCAAAATTCTAAAATTGAAAAACTTAAATTGAGAAACTAAAATTCAGAATATAGAGTGAAAACAAAATTCAGAAACTAAAATTTAAAAACTAAAATTAAAATTCTAAAATTGAAAAACGAAAATTGAAAAATTAAAATTTAAAAACTAAAATTTTAAAACTAGAATTAAGAGACTAAAACTTGAAAACTAAATTTAAAATATAATATTCAAAAGCGAAAGTAAATGCCTAAAATTCAGAAACTAAAATCAAGAAACTAAATTTCAAAAACTAAAACTCAAAACTAAAATTGAAAAACTAAAGTTAAAACCTTAAATGCAGAATCTTAAATTAAGTTACTAAATTGAAGAAACTAAAATTAAAAACCTTTAACTGAAAAACTAAATATAAAAAACTTAAATTAAAAAACTGAAATTCAATCCTAAAATTCAGAAACTCAACAGAAGAAACTAAAACCAAGAAGCGAAAACTAGAATTTAAAAACTAAAATTCAGAAACTAAAATTTAATATATAAAATTAAAAACTTAAAATTGAAATTTTAAAATTAAGAAACTAAAATTGAGAAACTAAAAGTAAAGACTAAAATTTAAGAACCAAAATTAAAAATCTAAATTTTAAAACAAACTTAAAAAACTAAAATCAAGAAACTTAGGTTAGCACCTATAATTCAGAAAACAAAATTTAAAACTAATATTAAGAAACTACAATTAAAAGCTTAAATTAAATATAAAAAAAAATCAGGGACTAAAGTTCAGAATGTAAAATGAGAATACTAAAAGGAAAAGCCTATAATTAAAAAACTAAAATTCAGAAACTAATAGCAAGAAACTAGAATCATGAAACTAAAATTCAATAACTAATATGCAGGAACTTAAATAGAAAAACTAAAAGTAAAAACCAAAATTTAAACCTCAAATTCAGAAAATTAAATTAAAAACTAAAAATACGACACTCAAATTAAGAAACCAAAATTAAAAAACTAATATTAAGAAACAAAAATTCAAAAACTAAAATTAAATTCTTAAATTGAGAAACTAAAATCAAGAAACTAAAATCAAGAAACTAAAATCAAGAAACAAAAAGCATGAAACAAAAATTCAAAACCTGAAATTCAAAAACATAAATTCAGAAACTAACATTTAAAAACTAAAATTCAGAAACTAAAATTAAAAATCTAAATTATAAAACCAAAATCGGAAACTAAAATAAAAAAATAAAATACAGAAACTAATACTAAAAATTTAAAATGAAAAATCTAAAATAAAAAACAAAAATTGAAAAACCAAAATTGAAAGACTAAAAGTCAGAAATTAAAGTTAAAATTCTAAAATTAAGAATCTATACACAAATTAAGAAACTAAAATTCAGATACCAAAATTGAAAAACAACGGTTTAAAACCAAAATTGAAAATCAAAATTTAAAATTCTAAAATTGAAAAAATGAAATTGAAAAACTAAAGTTAAAAAACTTGCATTAAAAACTAAACTTTTAAAACTTAAATTAAGAAACTAAAACTTGAAAACTAAATTTAAAATCTAAAATTCAAAAACTAAAATAAAACCCTAAAATTCAGAAACTGAAATAAAGAAACTTAACTCAACAAACTAAAATCAAAAATCTACATTTCAAAATTTAAAATTGAGAAACTGAAATAAAAAATTTTAAATTAAAAACTAAAATTGAAAAACTAAAGTTAAAACCTTAAATGCAGAAACTAAAATTTAGAAACTAAATTTTAGAAACTAAAATTTAAAACCTAAAATTCAAAAACTAAAATTCAGAAGCTAAAATGAAAAATCTAAAATAAAAAACCAAAATCGGAAACTAAAATAAAAAAATAAAATTCAGGAACTAATTTTAAAAAACTAAAATGAAAAATCTAAAATAAAAAACAAAAATTGAAAAACCAAAATTGAAAGACTAGAAAAGTTAAAATTAAAGTTAAAATTCTTAAATTAAGAATCTATACTTCAGATACGAAAATTAAGAAACTAAAATACAGGTACCAAAATTGGAAAACAACGATTTAAAACCAAAATTGAAAATCAAAATTTAAAATTCTAAAATTGAAAAACAAAAATTGAAAAAATAAAATTGAAAAACTATAGTTAAAAAACTTGCATTAAAAACTCAAATTTTAAAACTTAAATTAAGAAACTAAAACTTGAAAACTAAATTTAAAGTCTAAAATTCAAAACCTAAAATAAAACCTTAAAATTCAGAAACTGAAATAAAGAAACTAAACTCAACAATCAAAAAACTACATTTCAAAATTTAAAAGTAAGAAACTGAAATAGAAAATTCTTAATTAAAAACTAAAATTGAAAAACTAAAGTTAAAACCTTAAATGCAGAAACTTAAATTTAGAAACTAAATTTTAGAAACTAAAATTCAAAACCTTAAATTCAAAAACTAAAGTTCAGAAACTAAAATTAAAACCTAAATGTGAAAAACTTAAAATTAAAATTTCAAACGAAAATTCAAAACTTAAATTAAGAAACTAATATTAAGAAACTAAAATGTGAAAACTTAAATTCAGAAACAAATATTAAGAAACTAAAATTCAAAAACTAAAATTCAGGACCCAAAATTCAAAAACTATAATTTAACACCAAATGTAAAAATCTAAAATTAAAATTATAAAATTCAAAAACAAAAATTGAGAAACTAACCCTAACAAACTTAAAATCAGGACTAAAAATTTAAAAACTGAAATTTAAATTCTAAAATTGAAAAACTAATATTCAGAAACTAAAATTGAAGAACTAAAATTGAAAAACTAAAATTGATAATCTAAAAATAAAAACTACAATTTAAAAACTAACGGCCAGTATACCAAGCATATTAAAAAAAATTTTAAAAATAAAATCTGATTTTCATTTTCACCACCGAAATTTTTAAAATATTTTTTTTTAAATTTTAAACTACCTCAGCAGGTCGTTTAAGTTTTTTTTAAAGGTATGGTAACAGCCCTGTTTTGGGCGGTAGAAAAACAGCTGATTACGTTCATTCTTAAATTTTACGGAAAAAATCTGCGCAAAACGAAATGTAACGTTTTTCTCTACAACGAGTGTAGTGTAACGTTTTTTCCTTGGATGTCTTATCACTGTGGTTGACTCCGCTTGTGGGCATTAAAACACAAAAGTCGTAACAGTTTTATGCTTCTTTAATTGTCTTTAGATTTTTTTCAAAGTCAGTCCTATAATGAGGACTGCCTTTGCTCACTTCACAATGTTCTTCACTTATTTTTCTAGCTCTTTATTTTACAATTCTGGAACAAATGTTGCCCACTATTTTTTTAAATTTATATTATATGTTTTTGCCTGATTTTGTTTGATTAGACAGAACCGAAAGGCACTAGTCCTTTTAACTGAGGAATTGTGTAAAATTTTTTAAATAACAAAAGCACTAGTACTCGCTGAGGACTTTTAAAATTTTTAAATAACAAAAACACTAGTCCTTTGCTAAAGACTTCTAAAACTTTAAGATGACAAAAGCACTTGTCCTTTGCTGAGGACTTTTAAAAAGTTTAGATGACAAAAGCACTAGTCCTTTGCTGAGGACTTCTAAAACTTTAAGATGACAAAAGCACTTGCCCTTTGCTGAGGACTTTTAAAAGGTTTAGATGAAAAAAACAAGCACTAGTCCTTAGCTGAGGACTTTTAAAATTTTTAGATGAAAAACAAGCACTAGTCCTTAGCTGAGGACTTTTAAAATTTTTAGATGAAAAACACTTGTGCTTTGCTGAGGACTTCTAAAACTTTAAGATGACAAAAGCACTTGCCCTTTGCTGAGGACTTTTAAAAGGTTTAGATGAAAAAAACAAGCACTAGTCCTTAGCTGAGGACTTTTAAAATTTCTTTTGTATGAAGGAAAACCCGGAACCACGACCCGACCTTACTGCTTTAAGAGTCCAAATCGACTTTTTGCATTAGGAATTTTATTTTCCTCTTCGACTTCCTAACGCTACTTAGCCGTCGACGGCTTGCCGGCCGCGACGGCGCACATACGTTGAGACAACGTGACTTGAAAGGCGATCGTCCGGCACCGATCGTGGGAATGCAACGTAGGCAGAATTCTCCCTTGCCTGGGTTTTCCGAGTCGGACGGAGTCGTGCTGGCGAGCATTGAGCCCTTTTGGCAGTTTATTTGTTTTAGTTTTTTATGATACAGACTGCAACATTGTAGGAGAACTTGTGCGATTCGAATTTCGCTATTGCTGCCTGCTTGCCGGCAGGCCTAACTGTACGTTGCTTGGAATCTAGTTTTTTTTTTGTACAAATCTTTTGTCAAGTGTCTTGGAAGTCAAGAGTTTCTGAGAATGCAATTTCGGCAAATATCCCTTGAACGTGATTATAATTTATTTTCAAAAGTCCCGGCATCATTTTACAATGTGAGAATATTTAGATTTCTGGAAGTGCCGATACTGCAGTTAATTTGTCTTCCTGCGTTCCCCAACATTCTATTTTTCGATTCGGAACAGCGGTTCCCAATCTTGGTTGACGCAGTCACCACCTAACATCCCTCCCCCCTTATGGAAAGGATCTCCGGCAAAAAATGAGAGGAATAAATATATTTTGGTTCTTTGTTTACGGACAACTTTTCGGACACAAACCGCGATCAATCTATTCAAATTTTTGGGACTTTCGGTTCTGGTTTCATTTTGATTTTTTTTTTTTTTTTTTTTTTTTAAATATAATTTATGCTCGGTTAAAAACTTAACCTACTTACTTAGAATCTCTTAGGCTAAAGTGAGGAGAGAGAAGAAAAAAAAACTTTAACCTACATTTTTAATTACTTTTCCCTTGTCACTTCTTTACAACCTTGCATGTCTCATAAGCGATTCAAACAATTTAAGGAAAATATGCAAAAACTTGTATATACAATATTTAAATAACAAGAAGGCAAAAACTCGATTGTTTCTGTTTAATGAATTAAGGTATGGAGTTTTGTGAGAAATAGCAAAGCTTTTTTTTTTTTTTTTTTTATATATATCAAGCAAATAAAGGTGCATGCAATTAGTTTTACGGAATCCCTTTTTTTTTATGGCAAGCAAGCAAAGATACATGCAATTAGTTTTACGGAATCCTACTATTATATATTTTTTGGCAAGCAAGCAAGGATACATGCAATTAGTTTTACGGAATCCTACTACATACAGAAAAAAAAAAAACGTGTGGCTATAAGAAGACTAAGACTATTATCATTATTGCTTCCTTACTTGTAACAATCCATATTGGTTGCAGTTCCCGAAAACTTTTTAGTTTAGGGGTGGATGAACGATGATGATTCATGCTGTCCCCGATTCCAAAATCGTTCGGGGGTGATGGGCACTGATGATCCAAACTGATTGCGATTAGTGTCGCAGCCAGCTGATGGAGACACATGTCCTTGATGATTAGAATTAGGGCGAGTTTCTTTATTACTCCAATTTATACAGTTAAAGAAACGTGTGGTCGAGGTCGGATCTCTTGCTTTTGAGATGTCACACGAACGGACGTGGGACCCCAATGCTCGTCTGGCCGCAGGCGTGATTTGAACAAACGCTGACAGTTGATCCTGTGTTATGTGTGTATTGATGCCGCGACCTTCCGGAGATGCGGTGCCCGCCGTTAGTGATTCGAACCGCAGTTGCCTTATATATATATATATATTGTCGTCGACCCCTTCCCCTCTTTACGGATGCTTTGCCTTCCAAACGCATCTCTCCGCATTGCGCAAGGTATTACCCTCCCGCAGAGACTTGTTTATGGTTAGGCGTGATCGTTTTCGAGGGATTCGTCCAGAGGCCTGATGAGGTTTGGACTCCTTTATGATGTCCATGGCTATTTAAACCTTTAATTTTGGATAATGATGACCAAGTTTTGAGCCTTATATGCTCGCGCATAGTGATTGGTCCCAGTGTGCATCATATTTTATCGAGAACGTGTTTTTGATAGGTTCGAATGCAGAATAACTGCTAATAATGTTATGGCCATATGCCGATTACCATCCGGTATGTGCTTGGTTTTTTCTGCTGATGGTGGTGTAGATTAAGTTTAAGTTTAGGTAAGTTAAGTTTGGGTTGGGTTGGTGATATCTGCGTTGAGGCCCTGCAAATGGCGGACGCCAGATCGACGAGATCGTAATGCTGGTTTCGATTTAGTTTGGGATTGACGGGATCGCAATGCTGGTTTCGATTTAGTTTGGCAATGACGAGATCGAAATGCTGGTTTCGATTTAGTTTGGCAATGACGAGATCGAAATGCTGGTTTCGATTTAGTTGGCAATGACGAGATCGAAATGCTGGTTTCGATTTAGTTTGGGATTGACGAGATCGCAATGCTGGTTTCGATTTAGTTTGGCAATGACGAGATCGAAATGCTGGTTTCGATTTAGTTGGCAATGACGAGGTCGAAATGCTGGATTCGATTTAAAGTGTATGCTGAAGTAATGTTTGCTGTTTGTTGCCAGGCGACATTTGGTTCTGGTATTGTGACCTGTAGTGTTGAAATACACAGGCTTCCATGACTACTGATTTGTTTGCCACTTACAATCTGTGTTAAACTTGTGCAACCAATTTTGACTATAAACCGAAGTCGCTTGTAATTGATAGAGCGCTATGTCGTGCTGTTGATAGCGACACCGGGGAGTTGATTTTGTAGATTTTACTTACGCCTATTACTCCTGAAGAGATCGGTTTTGACGTAGTCGATGTGAGCGTGCCATCGGAAATATGGAAATAATATATAGAACTTGAAAATATCGATCGCTTAATCGGAGTCGATTTTGGATTTTAAATATCAGGTTTCGCAGAGTTGCTGGTTGCAGCGTACTTCGTACGTAGTGCCTGAAGTTGATGATACCGCTGGTGTTGCCGAAGCAGGATATATGCGGCAATTGTTGGAATTACGCGTGGGTATCTAGTTTACATTTATCATGATTTAATTAACTTAATTAATAAGAATATGAAGGTTTAGAAAATCGAATTAATTAAAATTGAATTAAAAAAAAAATTTAGAAAATGAGTCAGCAGAATTGTGAGTTAAGCTACATAGCTAGCATTTTCATCTTTCGTTTTCGTTTTTGGAAATTCGGTTTTAAAATTATTTTTAGTGAAAATTATTAACAAGTTAAAAGATTTCAAAACAGTCTCCGTTAAGGGACTGACCTTGAGCAACATTATGAAGTTGCTCAAAAATCATTTTTGTTGTGAAAATTATTCAACAAGTTAAAAAAAGATCTCAAAACAGTTTTCATCAGAGGACTGACTTCGACAGCCAAAAAAAAAAAATAATAATATTTCCAAATTGATGAATTATGATTCAAAATTGTGAGCGAAGCTACATAGCTAGTATCTTCTTCCTCGTTTTCTCTTTCATCCGTACTACATTAGAAAAACATGGATTTCTAAAGAAATTCCGAAATTTATTTTAAATAGTTCATTTTTCTCCTCTTATTTTCTTTTCATTTACTGCATTAGAAGTGACAAGGATGTTAATGATTAAAATAAAATCCGTTTAATTTTTTTTTTTTTTAATTTTTAATTTAAAAAAAAAGGTTGGTTTTTTCGGCTCCAAAGTGAATTTTCTTTCCATTTCCAAGAACGAAGGCTTAATTAAAACTTTTAATTTTAAGGCCACAAGTATCCGGAAAAAAATATTTTAAAAAATGTTCTCCATTCCAAAACCCCAATTAAGAAATTTTTTTTTTTTTATAAATTTTTTAATTTTAATTAATTAAATTTTTTTTTTTTTTTTTAAAAAATAAAAGTTTAATTTTTTTTTTTTTTTTTTTTTAAACTTTCATTCTTGACTTCCTTTGAATGGGGCTCCTTAGAAATTTAAACATGGCTCTTCGTTTGAAACCGCTTTCTCATGTTGTACAAGCTCCGTACAACTTGAGTACTAAAGCGAAAAAAAAAACAAAAATTTTCGCTACTGTGCTAGCCTCTGCATCCGGCATGGCCGCACAAATAAAATATTTAGAGAAATCATCTATTATTGTGAGAATATATTTGTTGCCTGATGCGGTGGTACGTAGAGGACCCACCATGTCCATAAACAATTTGTCGAATGGTCTATGAGCCGTATCTGTTATAACCATGGGCATTTTCGTCGCTTTACTAGCCTTATTCTGCTGACAGTTGGTACATGACTTGACATAATCTCTGATTTGGCGTTGCATGCCGCTCCACTTAAATTGGCGGCGAATACGGAAATATGTTTTTTAGGGCCCCTTTATGCCCACCCATCGGACTATCATGAAATTGTTTTAGACATTTTTTAATCCCTGGGGTCTGTCAGGAAAACGGCAGATCTTCCTTTCCCAAATCAGGGTTTTCTAACATATCCCCTTCTTCGTTATTTTTTAAACAAATTTCCTCGACTACCCCGAACTATCTACGGGTCTGTCTTTTGCCTGGCCTGAGATTTGTCACTACGGCTATGTTGGTATCTTCGTAGGGCAACCTACTTAGAGCGTCCGCATTCGATTTGTTTTCCCCGGCTTATAACAAATTTCAAAGTCGAACTCTGACAACTTGTGTCGGAACTAGCCAACCTAGAATTTGGTCTTTTAAATTCGCTTTCCTCTAACGGCTTTTGTGTAAATAGGAAATACGTCCTTTAAAAATTATCTAAAATTTTTTGTGGCCGACACATAGCCAAGAACTCCTTCTCTATTGTTGAGTATCTTTGCTCCGTCTGACTCAACGCTCTACTTGCAAAAAAATCGGTAGGTCTTCTCCCAG